>SJXQ01001502.1:689178-733548 GCA_006408695.1 Aepyceros melampus | reverse complement strand
ATGTATTATTTTACTAGCTTGTGAGATGAGTGCAAATGTGCATTTCCATATATAAATGATATCACTGGATACTTATCTTTCTCTGTCTGACTTACATCACTCAATATGACAATTTCTAGGTCCATCCATTGTTGCAATAGCACTGATTCCTATTTATGACTGAGTAATATTCCATCATTTATATGTACCACATCTTTATCCATTCCTTTGCTGATGGACATTTAAGTTTCTTCCATCCTGGCTATGGTACATTGTGCCGCATGGCATTAATTCTCATGCTAACTGTATAAAGTCTATATCATCATCATGTTATAGATGAAGATATACAGGTATATACTACTGGTGTCTTCTCATAGCAATGTGATTCTTGTCACAAAAGCTTTGTTCTCATAAAACACTGTATATCACTTTTTGTATAATAAACTACAAACTTAGACTCATTATTATGCATTTCTTTGGTGCTGAAGGCATAAGGGAAACCAAAGAGAAAGGGAAATTGCATTGAATTTAATCCACATGACTCAATACTCTTGCCTGACTTTTTTAAAAATCATATTTCACCTTTCCAATTTTTAACAGCCTGTTAAGTATAATTGTATTTTTCTCTGCATTTTATTTTGAGCTACAGTGAAAAACTTGCTAAAAGTGAAGTCGGTGTTGTTTTCTCTTTCTACACTCCATATCCACATTAACCAAAAAACAAATTCATATAATGATAGATATAGTTACACTCTATTCTCTTTCCCTACTTCCTACCCTACCCCTAGCTTCATGGCCTGGAAATCATCTTCCTCCTGATGTAAGCTAGGTATACATAGACAGCTTCAGTAGAATCAGTCTAAAGTGCCTCAGACTAACATTCTTAACCAACTCAGTCTCTCTAATCTATCTCCTAACAGAGTAAAGCTCATGACATCTTAAACTTTAATTTTTTAAGTCTTCTACTTGTTTGTTGATGAATCATTTTCAAGCACTTCAATTCTATCTGTGGAAAGCTTATGTCTATTTTTAAAAGTGTGACAAGAAAGCAAAATGAAACAACCCAATAAGCAGCTTACTTTCCCGCTTATGTTGCTGACACACTCTCTCACTCACAAACACAAGCATAGAACCATGTAGATTCATTCCGCTGAGCCTTTAGCTGCATCCCAATTTGTAACTGAAGCCAAGGACTTTAGGAAGGGGCTCCTTTGAACGTCTATGTGGCTCCCCTGCTGTGTTCTCCCAATCACCAGCTGTCGGGCCCTCTGGCAATCCCAGGCTTCTGCTCTTCCCTAAAGCAGTTCACATGGCCACTACGATCCTCTCAGCTGTCTCTGATTTTAATCCCCCTTGGTCCAGGGTCTTAGAGTTTTCCACTTCTTCCAGTTATTTCCAGGTTGAAATTAAATTTATCTTCCTTGTTCTTCCATCCAGAAGTATTAGCTGTGAGGAAAATGAAATAACACATTATTTCATTTATTCTGCTAAATATTTTCTCAATAACTTTGTCACATTGATGGTATGTGAACACAGTGACACCTATGGGTGTAAATCTTTTGAATGCTGTGTATCTATGTAGAGCCCATGGACTATCCACAAATGAAATCGACTTGTTCATATTTAAACTCAGGTGTGATGAATTACTTTGAGACCAGGATTCAGTATCCAACCTAATTTGGATCAAATTCCATTGATTTCATAGGTACCATCCCTACCATCACTCTCAAACCAAAGCCTTCCTTCTCATGACACTCTTGTCATTAGCTCAGTAATTCTACTCTTGGTAAATACTCCCCTTTCTCATAATTTCAGGGTTTATCTGCCACGTGTCACAGGAATGGCTTATCATCCAAAATACTCTAATGCTTTTAGCACTGTAATACACATGATGCCTAGTAATACTTAAGGAAAGATAGCACTTAAACCCTGGATATATCTGATTTTAAAGGCCAGCCTATATTATGTTTAATGTTGGAAAAAGGGTATATATACTTACCATTGTAAATATGCAGTAGAGTTGAACAAACAAAGCTCCCATGTTTTATGAAGAAACCAAACAAAAATCACTGTGTGTCATCCACTAATGGTAATCCTGCCTTATTCTCAGTGGAAACCTAAATAATGCTTTAATAGCAGTTACTTACAGAGTAGCTGCACTGGGTATTCAGGGAAGACAACTTTTACTTCTTTTTGTTTTCTATTGCCCTAATTACTGGTTTTAAGAATAAAAGGCAGCTTTTCATTTTAATGTCTACTAAGGGTATAATTCTCATTAATTAACAGTTTTATTTCTCTTTTAACTTTACATATACTTTCCTACCAACATTAGCACCAGTGACAATAGCCCAAACCAGCAGTCTGCTTAGAGCTTTACATGGGTTAACAGAGGCTGTGAGTAAGAATCAGCTCATCCTCACTTCTAAGAACTCAAATGGCATGTTTGCTGAGGGAGTTCAGTCATATAACTTGGTAAATATAGTAGTATATTTTAACTTGTAAATAAAGAATGCCATATGGATTTCTGGATGACTTGATTCATTTGCTTTAATGAATATCTAATATATAACTATTTATCTCTATATTTTTTTATAATATCCTAAATTCTAGATTTTGATTTGAGCAGTTTTCCTATCAATCCATCTCACTGACAACTACAAAAGAATCTCTCAATTTTTTGTTTCCCTAAGGCTTTGTAATTGGGAACATAATTCTCTTGAAGTATAGCCACTGCAACCTATCTTAATGTCAACAGGAGGAAGAACTTACTCTTGGAGAAATGGTAAATACAGTCCTTTGTACGTAATACCCACTTCAAGCCAAGAACCAGAAGGTCAAAACATTACAGCATGTTTGTTTAAATGCCTTCAGTTCCAATAGTGAAACCACTTCTCTTCCCAGAGTCCATGGGCCAGAATTTCAGGGAGCAAAGCAGAAAAGGCACTGAAAAAACCTATTCACCTCTTGCAATCAAAATCTCTCCTAGTCCAGTCAAAAACTCATTTTATAATGGAAAGTGTGAAAATAAGAATCTGAGAAAAAAACAGCCAGTTAGTTGCTCAAGTCCTTCTGAAAGGTAAACTATATTGATGATATGTACATAACAATGCGAAGACAGAAAAATTTCATGCTGTGTATGAAAGAGGCGACTCTTGTGGGAATTCAAAGTTGATATTCAGGGAGTGACCTATGTTTGCAATTAGTCGCCTTGTTTTACTTCCAGTTCAACCAGGAGAGAAGTGGCCTACCACCTATCTGAGAAGTACATTATGTGTAGAAATCCAGGCCTCAAAACAAATGAAAATGATAAATTAATTCTACAAATAATAGAAGAAATGGACTAAAAGAGAGGGGTAGTTAGACAAAATGTAGACAAGAACAACAGTAATATCATAAGGCAAAAACAATAAATAAATAAGGATGAACTATGCCTTGGGAACATGATGTGAATAATGGGGAAGAACAAAACAGCAGTTTGGAAATCAGACTGGAGTTTCATGCTTCTCTAGTTCTGTAGGACAGAAAGGAATGCTTCTACGGATGCCTGAAGGGGAAGCAGATGAAGCATAGAATGAACCCTTGAAACAAAATAAGCAAACAGTATAGAATATTAGTGTTTAAGATGAGCAATTTTTACTTAGTACTTGCAACTTGGGTAATTTTAACACATGCATGTCTCATTTGCCTCATGTATTAAATAAATATATATTAATGACTTTGACTAATCTCAAATAGCTTTTTTCGTTGTTAAGTGAATTACATCTTATAATGCATGTATAAAAAAACTAGCTGATGTTGACTACTGAAAGTCCATTCTTTTGCCATGATGAATGATGTATTGATGTGTTGCTATGTTGATTATCTAACTTAATGCTATTTTACAGCATGTTGATTAGTAAGCTGTGCTTTAGTAGTATTTTGTGTTCTTGTATCTTAGAAAGTTTAGTAATAAGACTTTCTCAAAAGGAAAGGCTAAAAACATTGATAAGTAGAATGCTGGACAGTGATAATCCTATGAACTTCATGATTGTAGACAATCAGGTCGGACTATTATTTTCAGGAGTTTACAATTCACATTGAGAAAACAACACTGCCCTATGGAATTCTAGAATCTGCAGTGCAGAAGACCAGGGTTCAGTCCCTGGGTTGGCAAGTTCCTCTGGAGAAGAGAATCGCAATCCACTCCAGTATTCTTGCCTGGTGAATTCCATGGATGGAGAAGCCTGGTGGGCTACAGTCCCTGGGGTCACAAAGAGTTGGACATGACTGAGTGACTAACACACACACATGGAATTCTAGAATGGACCCACTAAGCAATGGTCCACAAGAAGATAAGTTTCAACCCAAAGTGTACTGACCATGGAAGGGGCATGGCTGCAGCACATCAGCTTGGCTGAGCTTTTGATAGTCTTCTTCCTGGCAATAAGTCCCTGACTTTCCTCTTCTTGTAACATTTATTTTAGAAAACTTGAAACTGTAGCAAAATCCTCAGCTCAGTTGAGAGGTTCTGCAACCTAGAAATATCCTTTTCAAGAAACTGGAAGCCATTTCTATGAAATATAATCATCAGTAAACATGAGACCCTTACCTCTAGCCTTTGTGGAAGTGTAGAAACCTAACTAATGTGCCATTTAGCAAACACAGGTGACCTAATCACGTTTCAAACCTCCTCCCTAATGTCTTTTAGTACTTTTTCAATAGTTCATCCCAGTGCTTACAACCACTCTCATGTTTTGTTTCAGCATCATTGAATTTAATCCCTTCCTCTACTGCAATATTTTTGATAAAGTCTTCCTTGCGTATTTAATCCACCCAGGTGAAGAAAAGTTATGACCAACCTAGATAGCATATTCAAAAGCAGAGACATTATTTTGCCAACAAAGGTCCATCTAGTCAAAGCTATGGTTTTTCCAGAAGTCATGTATGGATGTGAGAGTTGGACTANATAAAGTCTTCCTTGCGTATTTAATCCACCCAGGTGAAGAAAAGTTATGACCAACCTAGATAGCATATTCAAAAGCAGAGACATTATTTTGCCAACAAAGGTCCATCTAGTCAAAGCTATGGTTTTTCCAGAAGTCATGTATGGATGTGAGAGTTGGACTATGAAGAAAGCTGAGCACCGAAGAATGGATGCTTTTGAACTGTGGTGTTGGAGGAGACTCTTGAGAGTCCCTTGGACTGCAAGGAGATCCAACCAGTCCATCCTGAAGATCAGTCCTGAATATTTATTGGAAGGAGTGATGCTGAAACTGAAACTCCAATACTTGGGCCACCTCATGCAAAGAGCTCTCATTTGAAAAGACCCTGATGCTGGGACAGATTGAAGGCCGGAGGAGAAGGGAACAACAGAGGATGAGATGATTGGGTGACATCACCAACTCAATGGACATGAGTTTGTGCAAACTCCAGGAGTTGGTGATGTACAGGGAGACCTGGTATGCTGCAGTCCATGGAGTAGCAGAGAGTTGGACATGACTGAGTGACTGAACTGAAGTGCAGTTTTTCTTTTACAGAACTGAGAATGTAATGTACACAACTTCATGTTTTGAAGCCTTCCTTATCCAGATTAGTGTTTTTATTCACTATCACCAACCTCTGATTCCTTATTATTTTCACTTCTAATCAGTGTTGCTCAGCCCTGTTCATTTGAATCATCTGGATAGTATTTAAAAATATTCATAACTGGGCCCAACCATAGAGTCAAATTCAAATGTTCCAAGGTGAGGTTGAGGTATTGTTATTATTTAAAACTGCCCCCAGATTATAGTAATTGATGAAACTGAGAAATACTTTGCTGCTATCTGGTCACTAAGTTACATCTGACTCTGCAACTCTGCAGACTATATAGCCTGCCAGGAGCCTCTGTCCATGGAATTCTTCAGGCAAAAATATTGGAGTGGGTTGCCATTTCCTTTTTCAGGGGATCTTCCCGACCAAGGGATTAAACCCCCGTCTCCTGCTTGGCAGGTGGATTCTTATCCCTGAGCCACCTGGGAAGCTGAGAAGTACTTTACCAGAGTATAATTTTTTTCTTCTTTTCACACTGTGCTTCTTCAAGAATGTAAAAATGAAATCAATCAGAATCTCATCTATCAAATAAGAATTGCCTGCCATTACTGGTCTGTTTCTCAGTATCTTGATCCTTACCTCATTGATCACATATTTGTTGACATCTAGATGTTTCTCCTATGAAGAGAGTTAATTTTGTTATGCCTAGATTTTACTAGTTTATAAATTAAAAAGACAAACTTTAAATTCAGAAATGGGGATGGTGAAAGCCATAACTGACTCTTTTTTCTAATTTGGTTAATTTGATTAGTTCTTCAAATCTCATCAGAAGTCCTTTATTCCCTAGAACTGCTTCTCTTTACCTTAATGCTACTCATAGATGTCAGAATGGTATCACCCATGAGTTTGCTAGAAATGCACTCAGCACACGCACCCATGTGTGCTGAATCAGGATGAGCCTTTAACAAGATGCCCAGGTGATTCTGATGCACACTAACCTTTGTGATATACTGCTTAATCGATCGCATAGCTTTTTGACCACTCCTCTGTGCTTCCAGAACAAACTGGGTTTCCTGTAAACCTAGCCCTTATCACAAGGAAAAGCAGCTTTGGCTTGCTTGTTTGCCCCTCTAGCTGGAAGGTAAGTTATTTGACAGTAGACTTGCACTTATTTTTTGTATTTCTGGTATCTAGCACCCTCTCATGCACTGGAGAAGGAAATGGCAACCCACTCCAGTGTTCTTGCCTGGAGAATCCCAGGGACGGGGGAGCCTAGTGGGCTGCCGTCTATGGGGTCACACAGAGTCGGACACGAATGAAGCAACTTAGCAGCAGCAGCAGCAGCACACTCTCTGGTGTTCAGTACCTCTGTTGAAGAGGTACCTTCTTAGTCTTCCTAAATATTTTTCCTTGTTTCATTTTCTCCTTCAATTCCATTTTTAAAAATCATTTATGTAATGTTATTTTATTAGGTGATGTTAGTGATATGGAATAGTTATACAATAGAGCAATAAAAATAAGATTTTAATATCATCCCAACACAACTTTTTTATTCTTCTAAAACTACTAACCTGTTTATATGTTTGGATACTTGCCTTCATGGCATAAAATTTTGAAAGCTATTTTTTCATGAAGCATTTATACAGTAAATATTTCCACACTGCTATTTTTAAAACCACCCCCCTTTTTCTGTTTTATTTAACAATTTACCAGAGTTTTATTAATGTTTCTTTTGTTACCTGGACATTATTGACTGGAGATATTTCAATATTCACTCACATAATAAAGTGCCAGCCACAGGAGTTAGTTTCTGCAAAATTCCCCCAGTCAATTATGTTAAATTGAAGTATAGTTTATTTACAATATTGTGTTAGTTTCAAGTATACAGCAAAGTGATTCAGTTATATATGTATATATTTTCAGACTATTTTCCATTGTAGATTATTACCTCTATTGAATGTTGTTCCCTGTGCTGTACAGTAAATCCTTGTTGCTTATCTGTTTTATACATAGTAGTATGTGACTGTTAATTTGGAACTAATTTATCCCATTTTTTTCCCCTTTGGTAACCATAAATTTGTTCTTTTTTTTTTAGATTCCACATGTGAGTGATATCATATTCATCTTTCTCTCTCTTCACTTAGTGTGATATCTCTAGGTCCATCCATGTTGCTGCAGAGGCAATATCTTATTCTTTTTATGGCTGAGTAATATTCTCAAAAGCATATTTTAATGTCTACTTAATTTCAATGAGCATTATAGGTTATTTACATTAGGACCTCAGTCTCTCTCTCTGGAACTTGCCATCAATATGTAGGTAATTGCTTTAGTGCCACTAGCTACTCTAGCTTGAAATTTTATGCTCTGTATTAGTTTATTGTTTGTCTCTTCCACTAGAATGTAAACACATTGAAGGTAGCAACCTTCAAGTTCACTAACTGGAAGAGTTTGGGGCACATAGTTTATCAAGAAATATTTGTGGAATGAGTGACATAATGATCCATATACATAGTTTTATACTATGTTAATCTAGGTTTCCTGGTGCACAGTACTGTAATTTTCAGTTAGAATTTGTACATGAATCACAATCCTGTTTCCAAGACTGAACATATAAATGATTTTAGTAAATTCTTCTTCCCCAAATTAATTTGACTGAATAAGAGTAAAATTGATCACAAGTGCCCTTGGCCTGCAGTGGCTTGAAGCAGGATTTTGGTTCCTGGCCAGAGGTTGAAGTCAGGTGGTGGTAGTGAGAACACTGAATCCTAACTTACACTAGACCAGTGGTCAGTGATAAGGATCGAGCCTGTATGACTTTGCAGAAGATGAATTGCAGCAAAGAAACGGAAGTCCTAAAATAGCTAAAATGTTTATTAAGAGGAAAATGTATGTAAGTGGGCACACAAAGGTGAGCTCAGAGAGAGTGGCTCCCTCCTGGAAGTTTGAATCACTTACATTGGGGCGTTTCTTCTGAGTTTCCTCTGGCCAATCATCTTGATTTGCTTGGTTCCAAGTTCCTATTTGGTTTATGTCAAGATTATCCTCTGTGTGCATGGACATGTCTTAACCAAGGTGGATTCTAGCAAAAAGGTCTACGAGTAGTTTAACATCACTCCCTTTTTCACCTTCAAGAAGACTTTCTGCACATGTATAGTCAAAAAGTTCTCCTTGACTTGGAGAATGAGCAATGTGTGTTCTTTTATCTCTTAATCTGGGCAGTACTCAGCTCCTCTCTTGCTTCTGTATTTTGGAGTAGCTGTCCACAGGGGACAAACTCTAGCTGCTCAGCCTGGGGCCCATCTATCTCTTGCCTCAAAGCCACTATGATAATAAGAACCAGAGAGAAAACAAGGAGTTAGATTTGCATAAAATATCTAAGGGTCATAAGACCTAGAGAAGTTATCTCCTCATTTTCTCTTTCTCACTTTCTCCACTCTCTCCTTTGACTGAGAATATGCACCATTTGTTAAGGCAAAATATAAGATGTACATGGGGCTTCCCAGGTGGCTCAGTGTTAAAGAATTTTCCTGCCAAGAAGGAGACATGGGTTCAATCCTGGGTCAGGAAGATACCCTGGAGAAGGAGATGGCAACCCACTCCAGTATTCTTGGCTGGGAAATCCCATGGCCAGAGGACCCTGGCAGGCTGCTGTCCACTGGGTCAAAAAGAGTCAGACATTGTAGCAGCAACAGCATAAGTTGTACATGCCTTATAGGGATTCATCATGATAAGACAAAGATTTTGTGTTTTAAGGGATGAGTATCTGGGAATAGAGTACCTGGAAAAATGCTAGCAATTTTCAGGCTGAGCTGTCTTCTTCAATACATTTCTATGGTTCATTAATTTCATAACATTTTTTTCAGTTTGTCATATCAAAATATATGAGTTCAGTACCTATAGAAGCTTCTGCTTTATAAAAAACTAAACATCCTCATAAGGATGTTTTCTGAAGTTTAAAAAAATAAGGTTAAACTGATTCAGGTGGATTATAATAGCATGCCAGAGTATCATTTATGTATCTCTAGCAAAATTCCTGAAATGTAACCTGAAAGGACTAAAATGGCTAATGCAATTTGTATCAGCAATTTTAAATAAGAAAAAATATTATGTTTGATAGAATATTTGGATAGTAAAATACATTTAAGTGAATATGACACACATACACAATATAGACTTATTATAGACTAAAGAACTTATTTGTAGAGTTTCTAAACCATATGTTTAAAATAAATAAATTATAGATAAATATGTAGTTAGCAGTAACATGTGCATCATGTCTAATTCCACTTTGTGTAAAACCACTGGACCATTTCAGAAGTCATTCTTGATTGCATTTTCCTAGTACATATACAGATACCATGAAAGCGTAACTTTGTAGGTAACAGGTGAGGTCATGCTTAAGGCTAAATTCTGATGAACTCTTGATTTTTGGATTGAAATATATAGGCAAGATCTATGAGTTGAAACTCAGTCTGTAGTTTAGTCTCATTTTAGGATTCAATAGTGAAGAAGTAATCAAGTGCTAGCTTGCACACTCAACTCCTTAATTGTATAGGTGATTGCAGTCCATTTTGTGTGGTGTGTGTGTGGGTGTCACTCCATCGTGTCCTACTGTTTCCAACCCCTTAGACTGTATCCGCAAGGTTCTTCTATCCCTGGAATTCTCCAGGCAAGAATACTGTAGTGGGTTGCCATTCCCTTCTCCAGTATATATACATACTGAAGTATACATAAATTTTTGCATTGAATTAATTAACAATTAAAAATATACTAGGATTAATAGTCTCCTTGTTACCTCAATATATACAATTAATCTTAATTTCCTGAAATCTAGTTATTGTAACTCTATTCCCACTATGTGGCTCTAAAATTTTTAAAAGCTGGTTAAAAATAAGTGAGATTTTCTAATCCAGGAAGAGAAAAATGAAGACATAAGACTAAAAGAGACTAGAAAATTTGATATCCTCTTACGGTAATGTATAATAATAAATACTGTGGCTTCAGGATATAGATTCACATGACCCCCTGCTAAGGGCTACGAGAAAGAATTCTTTTGGCACAATCTCTGTCTTTAGAACTTCACACCTCAAGATAAACACAGAAATGAAATTAAATATGGAAAAGACATAGCAGCTGCAGAATAAAATGTTCAATAATTGCATAAATAAACACACATGTAATACCTTTGGGTCAAAAGAGAAAAGAAGAAAATTATGGAAAAATAAAAAATTAGTAAAATGCCATTTTTTTACTTAATAATAATTACTCCACTAGTGATTAGATATGTCTAGCTGCTGCTGCTGCTGCTGCTGCTGTTAAGTCATTTCAGTCGTGTACGACTCTGTGTGACCCCACAGACGGCAGCCCACCAGGCTCCCCCGTCCCTGGGGTTCTCCAGGCAAGAACACTAGAGTGGGTTGCCATTTCCTTCTCCAATGCAGGAAAGTGAAAAGTGAAAGTGAAGTCACTCAGTCATGTCCGACTCTTAGAGACCCCATGGACCGCAGCCTACCAGGCTCCTCCGTCCATGGATTTTCCAGGCAGTAACCTCCAAATAATGTGATGGATAAAAATTCATACTCATGAGGAAAAGACAATGCTTATTTGATTTAAAAGAAATGTATAATTATGTGTAGGTTTTAGATATTGCTGACCAAGGTAAGGCACTGAGAAACTAATCACTGAATGACAGAAGGAAATTTAAAATGTTTACAAGCAATTATTTCCAAATTATTCTCCACTCATTCCAAATACTGTGATACATACAATTTGCAAAATGTTTAGTTAAATTACATTGTCTTGTAAGTTTTTTTCCTAGTCTCCTCATTGAGTACTCCTAGAGGCAGACTTGTGATATATTTAAGTCTTACCTAATTTGGTGACATAGTTTCTTAAATAAACATTTTAAAAATATGTCTAGCCCTTTAAGCTCCTTTTATACTTCCACTGGTTAGCCAAATATTTTCTCTCACCAGTAGGCTCAGTGTTTATTATTTAGTAGTAAGCATGAGTTCTGGTGCCTTTTCAGTGGTATAATGGATGGTTGGTTGATAAATACAGGAATAAGCAGTTTTATTAGATATTTCCAGAAGCTTATTATACTATGCAGGTGAAAGTGACATGCTCTACTTCCTTTTATTAGGTGGCTACAAGATTTCTAGCACTATCAAAAATATCTTACATTGAAACAGTGGCTTCAGTCTTAGAAGGTAAGTTCCCATTGAGGTAAGATGATGAAGATTGTGTGTTTGTGCTGGGGTTAGGTATCACGGAGACTCAAAGAGAACTCTGAGATTATCTGTTTTATCTTCTTTGTTGTTTTCTATATTTTCTTGAATTTCTACATATTTGATTTCAACCAAAATTAAATAGTTTTTCTGGTTATTGACAGTTACAGAAATTAACTTAAAAATCTGTTTCATATATTATGTTTTTACTGTGGAAACATATTCAAAATATTCAATGACATTTACTAAAAAGGAGTATATTTTTGTACATTATCATTTATTGAAGAATCTTCCTTAGGTTTTTGACAGTGAAAAGCTCTAGCCCATTGAATTGTGGAAGTCTTTTTTTTTTTTTCTTCTATTCTTTGCTTGTATTATTATTATTTTTAAACCTAAACATACTGGCAATGTCTATCACCTCTAGCAGATAGCTAACAAAGTAAAAAAAAAAAAAAAATTCCAATCTGCTTCTGGCCTCTATTCAATTTCTATTCTGTTTCCATGGAAATGGAAACCAAATAAATAAAATAATAAAATAGAAAGACATTCTTGTGAATTTTTTAAGCTTGTGATTTTTTCAATAAAAGTTGGTATTGTTTTTCAAGTTAAGTTCAAAAATTTTATTGATATTTTTATTGAAGTATAATTGACTTACAATGTTGTATTAATTTCTGCTATATAGTAAAGTAGTTCAGTTATACACACACACACACACACACACACATATATATATACACATTGTTTTTATATTCTTGTCCATTATGGTTTATCATGGGATATTGAATATAATTCTCTGCACTGTATAGTAGGACCTTGCTGTTTACCCAGTCTATGCATAAAAGCTTACAGCCGCTGACCCCAGCCTCTCATCCCCATTCACCCCTCCCTGTAACCCTTCCCTTGTGGTAGCCGCCAGTCTGTTCTCTATGTCTGTGATTCTGTCTCTGTTTCATAGTTTGGTTCATTTGTATTCTGCTTTACATCCCACGTGTAAGTGATCCCATATGATATTTGTCTTTCTCTGACTTACTTCATTTGCTATGGTAATCTCCAGGTCCATCCATGTTGCTGGCTTTATTTTGTTCTTTTTATGGCTGAGTACAATTCTATTGTGTATATACCATGTCTTTAATCCACTCCTCTGTGGATGGACATTTAGGCTGTTCTCATGTCTTAGCTATTGTGAATCGTGCTGTTGTGAACATAGTGGTGCATGTATCTTTAATAATTAATAGTTTTATCTGAATATACGCTCAGGAGTGGCTTGCTGGATCATATGACCATTCTATTTTTAGATTTCTGAGGACCTTCCATACTGTTTTCCACAGTAGCTGCACCAATCTACACTCCCACAAACAGTGTAGGAGGATTTGCTTTTCTCCATACCCTCTCCAGCATTTGTTATCTGTAGACTTTTAATGATGGCCATTCTGACAGGAGTGAGGTGGTACCTCATTTTACTTTTGATTTGTATTTCTCTAATCATTGGCAATGTTAAGCATCTTGTCATGTGGCTATTGGCCATCTGTACTTCTTCTTTGGAAAAATGTCTATTTTGGTCTTCTGCTAGTTTTTCAATTGAGTTATTTGCGGGTGGGGGGTGGGTTGTTGTTGCTGTTGTTAAGTTGCATGAACTGCTTATATATTTTGGAAATATATAATTTTTAAGCCCTATACAATTTTAAGCCCTTGTCAGTCTCATTGTTTGCAAATATTTTCTCCCATTCTATAGGTTATGTTTTCATTTTTTATGGTTTTCTTTGCTGTGCAAAAGCTTGTGAGTTTGATCAGGTCCCATTTATTTATTTTGTTTTTTAATTTCTCTTGCCTTGGGAAACTAACCTAAGAAAGGATTGATGCAATTTATGTCAAAGAATGCTTTGCCTGTGAAGAGAAGTCAAGTATTTTGTAGTTATTTCTTGAAACTATTTTCATTCCAGAAACCGATTACTTAGATGGGAATATATAGCATTCTTAGGGGAAAAAATGTTGCCGGCCTTGATGTGACCTGGTCCATAGTCTATGTTAGCCTAATGATAACCAGAACAACCTGAGAGGGTGTTCCAATGGGGCCCTGGCCTCAGGAAAAAGACATCACTTACCTTGCTTTGGATTGGTAGGAGATGAAGTGATGTTTCTTGAGCCAGTGGAGCTGTTGGGGAATATAAGAGGAAGGACCGATCTCAAAATCAAAATGGCCTGGAGTAGGAAGTGGCACCTTAAGCATTTCAGTGTCAATTTGGAAGCAGCTTGGTCTCTAGAGCTGCTTAGGTTATTCCCTCATTATTTAGGGTATCTTTGTCCTTTGTCACTATGCTTTCATCACATCTAAGCTCCGGAAGAGGAATATAATATTAAATTCATGCTTTAAAAAAAAAAAAAAACTACTGAGAATTAGTCACTTCATTTTGTTTCCTTCATGTTATGCTTTATCAAGCAGTTGTATTCTTCTAAAATAACACATTTGCTCCTTTTGACAAGTAGACAGAGATACTTTAAAATCAATTCTAGATTATTTTGAACAGTACTATTGCCTTACAAAAACTTGTGATGGGAGTCACAGTCTGATATGGGATCTTAGCTGTATTTGTAAGATGATGGTGTAGTTTTCCTTTTGTCTTCTCCTCTAAGAGAAAAACACCCATTTTTTACATTTTCAAAGAACAGAGCTATAATATATTTCATTATTCACATGGTTAGTTTCAAGTATTCGCTAACCAGACACATTTTGTTGGTTTTATATTTATTACAACCATACATTTATTATACACACCCACCCCACTCTTTCTTGTATATAGACGTTTCTCTAAAACATAAGAGAACCAGGAATGCATTCTGGTTCTGGTTCAGGAATTCACGCATAGATATATATTCTATCCTGGCTCCCATGATCTTAACAATGTTCAAGAAACCTGTGCATTTTGTATTGCAAAACTCATGCCTAAATTCAATTCACGTTTTTTGCAATATACTTTTATTTTACATGTTCTGAGATTTCCTGGCACTTAGAGAACTCATGACTGCACAGAGAAATTTATGAGTGCGAGCAGAGTTTGAAAGCATAAGATGTGAACTTCTTAAAATCAGATCTAACTTACTGCTCTGCAGAATTATTATTAAACCTCTCTAGGCATCATTTTGCTAATCTGTTAAATAGGAATATAGTTCACTTGATGGGATCAATGTGAAGGTTAAATATGCCTGGCATATAATTCCTGTGAAAATATGTCTTATAATTATGTAAATCAGACAAATGGGATAGTGAAAATGAAATATAAGTGGAGTCGTCGTTTAAGTATTGTCCATTGTGGAGATTAAAAAGGTGCTGAAATAATTAAAATGTGTAATTTTAAAAATATATACTGATGGGAAAATGCACATATTACTTAAATATACCTATAAAATACTTCAATTCAAAAATTATTTTCAAAATATTATTATTAAAAATGAAAAGAATGTGTATCATATACATTAGACTGTAAAATCAGTATTGATTAGCAATAACAAATAAAATAGCAATTTTTGACACATTTTCACATACTTTGATCAGCCCAGTCTTCTGGTTCTGCCTGTGGCAGGGTCTCTGCGGCAAATTCGTTACTTGGCCTGAGAACCACTGGCCAATACAATGAACACAGCCCAAGACCAGAAGGAATTCACTGTCTCTTGCAACTTGGGTTCTAGCGTACTTCGTTTTATCACCAAGTACCATGTATGGCATTCTTAAAAGTTACTTGTAAAGGGACAGTTAGTTACTTTGTGTCTGAATGGATTTGGGAAAAGAGAGTCAGGTATGTTGCTGCTGCTGCTGCTGCTGCTGCTGCTGCTGCTGCTAAGTCGCTTCATTCATGTCCAACTCTGTGCAACCCCATAGACGGTAGCCCACCAGGCTCCACCGTCCCTGAGGTTCTCCAGGCAAGAACACTGGAATGAGTTGCCATTTCCTTCTCCAATGCATGAAAGTGAAACGTGAAAGTGAAGTCGCTCAGTTATGTCCAACTCTCCGTGACCCCATGGACTGTAGTCTATCAGGCTCCTCCGTCCATGGGATTTTCCAGGCAAGAGTACTGGAGTAGGGTGCCATTGCCTCCTCCGGGGTATGTTGCTAGTTATCTTTCAAACTTAACTGCATGTGTCTCATACCTGCTAGCTGAGACCATTTGGAACTTCAAAGCAAATTACTCAAATGCAACTCTTATATTACTTTGTCAAGAAATGAACAATTTGGGCAAATGCTAAACTTATCAAAACATTAGGAGAACAGTTTTAATTCAGTCTGCCCCAAGAAAATCCGGTAGTCACCTAAATTACACTGAAAATTTGTCATTAATTGTTTGAAATGTGGGGCTTTATTGAGACATAAATTATTGCAGAATTAATACTATGGGGAGTTTTTTAAGTAAATTATTATCAAGTCAAATTGCATCTTAAGTTTCTCAAGTGGGATGATAGGCAATACATTCTAGTTTTCTTTTCCCCCTTTAATTTATTACTTACAAGATGCCACACATGTCCTATAGAAAGATAATTGTGAAAACAAGTATACAACATTGAAATACATATTTTTTTTTTACAACAGAATGAACATTCTGATATGTTGATAAGAACCCAAGAAGTGGTGTTTAGATGTTAGGTAGAATTCTAACATGAGGATGAGGATGAGATGGCTAGATGGCATCACTGACTCGATGGACATGAGTCTGAGTGAATTCCGGGAGTTGGTGATGGACAAGGAGGCCTCGCGTGCTGCACTTCATGAGGTCGCAAAGGGTCAGACACGACTGAGCAACTGAACTGAATTGAGGAAGACTCTATAGACATCTTGATATTATTCTACTCTTAGAGTGCTGCTGTCCACAAGCTTGTCAAAGTCTTCAGGAACACGCATGCAAGAGAATTTCTATAAGCCTTATTAAGTAATGGAATACTAAGTTTAGGATCCGAGCATTTCAAATGTGCTACACCATTGTTAAAGTAACAGATAATTGTTTATGAAATTTGGTTACTTCATATCTAATTAATAGATAATACTATCAGACTTCTTTATTCTTGCTAATCTGGCAGGGTAAAAATATAAACTATTGTGGTTTTTCTTTGTATTTCATAATTAATGAGGGTAAATACACACTTATTCCTACTGGCCACTCCTATTTCCAGTCCATCCTAAAGGAAAACAGTCCTGAATATTCATTGGAAGGACTGATGCTGAAACTGAAACTCCACTCTTTTGACCACCTGATGCAAAGAACCGACTCATTTGAAAAGACCTGATGCTGGGAAAGATTGAAGGCAGAAGGAGAAGGGGGTGATAGAAGATGAGATAGTTGGATGGTATCACTGATTCAATGGACATGAGTTTGAGTAAACTCCAGGAGCTGGTGATGGACAGAGAGGCCAGGCATGCTGCAGTCCATGGGGTTAGAAAGAGTCGGACACGACTGAGCAACTGAACTGAACTGAACTCCTATTTCCATTAAATTGCTTCTTTTCTTTGTTTTGCCTTAGGGAATACTTTATACTTTCTAAATTAAAATCCATTGTCAACGGTATGGCAATAGCAAATATCTTTTTCCAATTACATTCCAAATATTACTTGTCAGGTTCCGAGTGTGACTTTTCAATCCACTGGAAAAGAATTATGAACAGTAGTTATAGTCTTATGCTCAATGTACTAAAATATATTTTTCTTTTATACTTTATATGTTTTGCTTAAGAAATTCTTTCCTCAGCCTACTAATTAATCAACTAATTTTAAAAACATAAGAGCCTGCTGTGTTCTAATTCTCCCCATTTTCTTTTTACGTATTTACTTGATTTGACTAGTGCAAATGTGTCCCATATGGAGAATGGAATGTTCCTTCTACATGCTTATGATACAGATATATCACAAATTATCAGGATTCTTGGGGGAAATTAGTTCTACTTGCTAACTATTGTCAGAAAGGTTACTTAAAATCATGTACTTAAAGTTAAGCCAAATGTTTTTGGTTTAAAAAAAAATCCTTTCCTTTCTTGAAGCTATGATGATAATTTTCAACATATTGTTTTAACAGTTTTTATGTTGTCTTTGACACAAAATCTTTTAACTTTATGAAATTGATTGTGTATGGTATGAGGTAGGGATTCATATGTATTTCCTCATGGAAAAAAATCTATTTCTGATTTACTTGAAATGATAATTATGTCATATCAGACTGAATATGCTTTTACTTAATTCTAAATAAAGCACTTCAATGGTTCATATTTATTTTTACTATTTTTCAAGACTCTTTCAAATCAATATTATCAGAATATATTTCACATCATACTATACATAATCTTTGTCTTTTCTTTTAACATATCTTCTAAACATTTTCCCACACTTCTATGCAATCTTTCTAAACATTACTTTAATGAAGTCATGATTCTTCTATGGAAAGAATGTTTGTTGCCAAATTTAAATATTGAAGCCATAACCTCCATTGTGACTGTATTTGGGAACTCTAAGTAAGTGCTTAATGTTAAATGAGGTTGTAAGTGATGATTCTACTTTATCAGCCTAATGTTTTCATGAGAAGTGGCACCAGAGAGTTTGTTTCTCTCTCTCTTATTTTAAAGGTACAGTATTTTATTTTTTCTTCAATTAATTAGTTAGTTTTAATTGGAGGATAATTACATTTCAATAATGTGATGGTTTTTGCCAAACATCAACATTGATTGGCCACAGGTATACATGTGTCTTCCCGATCTTGAAGCCCCTCCCTCCTCCCTCCTCACCCTATCCCTCTGGGTTATCCCAGAGCACTGGCTTTGGGTACACTGCCTCTTGCATGGAACTTACACTGCTTATCTCTTTTCCATATGTAATGTACATGCTTCAATGCTATTCTCTCAAATCATCCCACCCTCTACTCCTCCCACTCCAAAAGTCTGTTCTTTAAGTCTCCTTTGCAGCCCTGCATGTAGGCTCACTGGCACCATCTTTCTAAATTCCATATGTATGTATTAATATACAGTATTTGTCTTTTTCTTTCTGACTCACTTAATTCTGTATGATAGATTCCAGGTTTAGCTATCTCATTAGAACAGATTCAAATGAATTCCTTTTTATAGCTGATTAATATCCCATGGTGTATATGTATCACATCTTCCTTTTCCATTCATTTATCAATAAACATCTAGGTTGCTTTCATGTCCTAGCTATTGAAAATAATGCTACAATGAACATTGGGGTACACATGTCTCTTTCAATTCTGGGTTCCTCTGTATGTATGCACAGCAGACAAGGAATTTCCACTCTGTTCTCCATAATGGCGGTACCACTCTGCATTTCCAGCAACAGTGTAAAAGTGCTCCCTTTTCTCCACACCCTCTCCAGCATTTATTGTTTGAAGACTTTTTGATGATGGCCATTCTGACAGATATGAGATGATACCTCATTGTAATTTTGATTTGCATTTCTCAAAGAGTGAGTGGAATTCCATCACCTCTACTAGCTTTGTTCGTAGTAATGCTTTCTAAGGCCCACTTGACTTCACATTCCAAGATGTCTGGCTCTAGATTAGTGATCTTGCACTTTCACAGCAGCATCTTTCAGGATTTGAAACAGCTCCACTGGAATTCCATCACCTCCACTAGCTTTTTCGTAGCAATGCTTTCTAAGGCCCATTTGACTTCACATTCCAAGATGTCTGGCTTTAGATTAGTGATCACACCATCATGATTATCTAGGTTGTGAAGATCTTTTTTGTACAGTTCTTCTGTGTATTCTTGCCACCTCTTCTTAATATCTTCTGCTTCTGTTAAGTCCATATCATTTCTGTCCTTTATCGAGCCCATCTTTGCATGAAATGTTCCCTTGGTATCTCTAATTTTCTTGAAGAGATCTCTAGTCTTTCCCATTCTGTTCTTTTCCTCTATTTCTTTGCATTGATCACTGAAGAAGGCTTTCTTATCTCTTCTTGCTATTCTCTGGAACTCTGCATTCAGATGCTTATATCTTTCCTTTTCTCCTTTGCTTTTTGCCTCTCTTCTTTTCACAGCTATTTGTAAGGCCTCCCCAGACAGCCATTTTGCTTTTTTGCATTTCTTTTCCATGGGGATGGTCTTGATCCCTGTCTCCTGTACAATGTCATGAACCTCATTCCATAGTTCATCAGGCACTCTATCTATCAGATCTAGTCCCTTAAATCTATTTCTCACTTCCACTGTATAATCATAAGGGATTTGATCAGAAATACAAGACTGGCATTAATAGTCAAAAATCAATCACTGTAATCCACTCTATCAACATTCATAAAGCAGTACCAATTGAGGGAGAAAAAGAATGTAACAAAATTCTACATCTATTCACAATTAAAACTTTTTGCAGACCAGAAAGAGAAAGGAACTTCTAAAGGATCTCTACAAAAAAGACCTCTGCTACAAAAAAGACCTCTGCCTAACATCATACCAAGTGGTGAAGGCTGAATTCTCTCCCCTTAGATCAAGAACAAGAGAAGGTTAAGGATGTCTGTTCTTATCATTCCTTTTTTAAATATAAATTTATTTTAATTGGAGGCTAATTACTTTGCAATATTGTATTGGTTTTGCCTACATTGACATGAATCAGCCATGGGTGTACATGTTCCCCATCCTGAACCACCCTCCCACCTCTCTCCCCATCCCATCCCTCTGGGTCATCCCAGTGCACCAGCCCTTAGCACCCTGTATCATGCATCAAACCTAGACTGGCAATTTGTTTCACATATGATAATATACATGTTTTAATGCTATTCTCCCAAATCATCCTTACTCTATAATCATAAGGGATTTGATTTAGGTCATATCTGAATGGTCTAGTGGTTTTCCCTACTTTCTTCAATTTAAGTCTTAGTTTGGCAATATATGTGTATTTCCAAGACTCTGTGGAACAATCCTCCTCCCAAAAGTCCCCTTTTCCCTGTTTGTAGTAAAGCTTAAGCTTCCTAGGTCTTACCTAAATTTCAATGAAGGATTTAATCAGTAAAGTGAGATAATGTGGAAACAAAGGAAAATTCAAGCAAGACAAATAATAACTGTTAGCCATAGAACAAAGTTAAGGACCTTTAGTGCCTCCTCAAGTTAGTAATCTGAGATAGTATTCTGTAATATTCTGAGCAATATCCTTGAGTTGTTTTGCAGTCATTAAAACCCTTCCCCCATCAGTTGGATGAAGTTAACTACATTCTGACTTCCAGTAGGTAGACTCTAGACTCCAGACGGGTTGGAACTAGAAGATTCGTTATTTTACTCTGAAACAGCACCTTGTTACCTCACCACAACCAATCAGAAGGATGCCTACAAGCTGATCACATACCCCTTGACCCTGTCCCTTATTTTGCTTTCAAAAATCCTTCCCTAAAAACCGTTAGGGCAACCAAGTCTTTTGAGCAAGAGCTGCTCATTCTTGCTTCTCCCCATGTTGGATGCTCTGCAATAAATGCTGTACTTTCCCTTGTCACAACCTGTTGTCACTGGATTCTAGACTGGTTTTATTTTACACCATTGTGATTATCCGGGTTGTGAAGATCTTTTTTGTACAGTTCTTCTATGTATTCTTGCCACCTCTTCTTGATATCTTCTGCTTCTGTTAGGTCCATACCATTTCTGTCCTTTATCGAGCCCATCTTTGCATGAAATGTTCCCTTGGTATCTCTAATTTTCTTGAAGAGATTTCTAGTCTTTCCCCTTCTGTTCTTTTCCTCTCTTTCTTTGCATTGATCGCTGAAGAAGGCTTTCTTATCTCTTCTTGCTATTCTTTGGAACTCTGCATTCAGATGCTTATATCTTTTCTTTTCTCCTTGGCTTTTCACTTCTCTTCTTGTCACAGCTATTTGTAAGGCCTCCCCAGACAGCCATTTTGCTTTTTTGCATTTCTTTGCCATGGGGATGGTCTTGATCCCTGTCTCCTGTATAATGTCACGAACCTCATTCCATAGTTCATCAGGCACTCTATCTATCAGATCTAGTCCCTTAAATCTATTTCTCACTTCCACTGTATAATCATAAAGGATTTGATTTAGGTCATACCTGAATGGTCTAGTGGTTTTCCCTGCTTTCTTCAGTTTAAGTCTGAATTTGGCAATAGGGAGTTCATGATCTGAGCCACAGTCGGCTCCTGGTCTTGCTTTTGTTGCCTGTATAGAGCTTCTCCATCTTTTGCTGCAGGGGATATAATCAATCTGATTTCAGTGTTGACCATGTGGTGATGTCCATGAGTAGAGTCTTGTCTTGTGTTGTTGGAAGAGGATGTTTGCTATGACCAGTGCATTTTCTTGGCAAAACTCTATTAGTCTTTGCCCTGCTTCATTCTGCATTCCAAGGCCAAATTTGCCGTTACTCCAGGTGATTCTTGACTTCCTACTTTTGCATTCCAGTCCCCTATAATGAAAAGGACATCTTTTTTGGGTGTTTGTTCTAAAAGGTCTTGTAGGTCTTCATAGAACCGTTCAACTTCGGCTTCTTCAGCATTACTGGTTGGGGCATAGACTTGGATTACTGTGATATTGAATAGTTTGCCTTAGAAACGAACAGAGATCATTCTGTCATTTTTGAGATTGCATCCAAGTACTGCATTTCAGACTCTTTTGTTGACCATGATGGCTACTCCATTTCTTCTGAGGGATTCCTGCCCGCAGTAGTATATATAATAGTCATCTGTGTTAAAATCACCCATTCCAGTCCATTTTAGTTCTCTGATTCCTAGAATGTTGACGTTCACCCTTACCATCTCTTGTTTGACCACTTCTAATTTGCCTTGATTCATGGACCTGACATTCCAGGTTCCTATGCAATATTGCTCTTTACAGCATTGGACCTTGTTTCTATCACCAGTCACATCCACAACTGGATATTGTTTTTGCTTTGACTCCATCCCTTCATTCTTTCTGGGGTTATTTCTCCAGTGACCTCCAGTAGCATATTGGACACCTACTGACATGGGGAGTACCTCTTTCAGTATCCTATCATTTTGCCTTTTCATACTGTTCATGGGGTTCTCAAGGCAAGAATACTGAAGTGGTTTGCCATTCCCTTCTCCAGTGGACCACATTCTGTCAGACCTCTCCACCATGACCCGCCCATCTTGGGTTGCCCCGTGGGCATGGCTTGGTTTCCTTGAGTTAGACAAGGCTGTGGTCCTTGTGTGATTAGATTGACTAGTTTTCTGTGAGTATGGTTTCACTGTGTCTGCCCTCTGATGCCCTCTTGCAACACCTACCATCTTACTTGGGTTTCTCTTACCTTGGGCGTGGGGTCTCTTCATTGCTGCTCCAGTAAAGTGCATCCGCTGTTCCTTACCTTGGATGAGGGGTATCTCCTCACTGCCACCCTTCCTGACCTTCAAAGTGGGATGGCTCCTCTAGGCCCTCCTGTGCCCACTCCTTCCAGCTGCCGCCTCTGGCCTCGGGTGTGGGGTGGCTCCTCCCGGCTGCCGCCCCTGGCCTCAGACGTGGGGTGACTCCTCTTGGCCAGGAACCTTTTACTTTGCCAGGAACCCATGGCAAAGACCAATATATATATTTTCTATTGTAACAGATTAGAGTTTGCATGATTTAAGACAGCATAGACTTAAACTTGAAAACAGTTGTCCTCATGCTTGGGGAAACATGGGGTGTCCCACATCTTGAGAAAGTAGTCCTCGAGTCAGAGCTGCCAGGGATGGACTCAGTTCTACACACTTACTTCAAGACCTGGGTCTCCACCATCCTCCTCCTCATTCTCTTCTTGCCAAGTCATGCTAGTATTCTTCCCAATTTCCCACCTCAGGGACTTTGCACAAACTCTTTTCCTGTCTTCCATATGTAAGTTTCCTTTTCCTTCCTTCCTGCTCACAGTATAAACACCTAATCACTGTTCAGATTTCAGTTCAAGTATCACTGTGCTCAGTAAGCTTTTCCTAACCAGTCTCTCAAATCTAGGTCAGAGTTCTTTATTAAACCATTTTACAGAGTGACTATGACATTTTCCTTAAAAGCATGTAATCACATACTCCTTACTGCTGGGAGTATTTAACCTTTTTGATGCCATGGACTCTTAGCCATCAGGTGAATCTCATAGACTTTTTCTCATACTGATGGTTTTTGATCAATTACTGAAGAATCCAATTATCTTCAGATAGTAAGAAAGCAATTTTTAATTGTAATATAATAATTGATCTGTTTCTTGATGAAGACATTCAATTATAAAACCTAGCAGCAGATCTAATAACCATTATAATTTCAAAATAATAATGAACATAAAGGAAAATTTGAAGTATTAGCAGTAACTGCAATCAAATAGGAATATATCTGATTTCTCTTGGTGATGTCACACAGTTTCTGCTGACTGCCGCAGTTTCCAACATTTGAAATATAAGGAAATGCTAAATTGTAGTTAGAGATTAGCAAAAATAAAAGTGTATTTTTTTCCCATCCAAGTTAACACATTCCTGTGGATTCTATCCAGAGCCCCTAAGGAACCCCAAATTAAGAAGCCAGTTATAGCTGGGTTAAAGCAGTTAATGTCAGTTTCCCCTCTGGGCTATAATCTCCAGACGATCAGAGACCGTGTCAACTTGTGTTCACATTTATCCCAAGTTCCTTGCCATATAGTGAGCGAGTGAGTGAGTGAAGTCGCTCAGTCGTGTCTGACTCTTTGAGACCCCATGGACTGTAGCCTACCAGGCTCCTCTGTCCATGGGATTTTCCAGGCAATAGTACTGGAGTGGATTGCCATTTCCTTCTCCAGGGGATCTTCCCGACCCAGGGATCGAACCCAGGTCTCCCGCATTGTAGACAGATGCTTCACTGTCTGAGCCACCAGGGAAGTCCTTGCCATATAGTAGGTGCTTAAAAAATAGTTAACAGTTGCTACATCTTAGAGCATCCTTCCAACAGAGCAGCTCCCCTCTGGGCTATAATCTCCAGACGATCAGAGACCGTGTCAACTTGTGTTCACATTTATCCCAAGTTCCTTGCCATATAGTGAGCGAGTGAGTGAGTGAAGTCGCTCAGTCGTGTCTGACTCTTTGAGACCCCATGGACTGTAGCCTACCAGGCTCCTCTGTCCATGGGATTTTCCAGGCAATAGTACTGGAGTGGATTGCCATTTCCTTCTCCAGGGGATCTTCCCGACCCAGGGATCGAACCCAGGTCTCCCGCATTGTAGACAGATGCTTCACTGTCTGAGCCACCAGGGAAGTCCTTGCCATATAGTAGGTGCTTAAAAAATAGTTAACAGTTGCTACATCTTAGAGCTCCTTCCAACAGAGCAGCCAGTGTGTGCTTGCACGTTTCATAGATTTATTCCTGATGCTTCCACCTAAGCTTTATCCCAACTCCGCTTGGTGTGTCCAGAACCGAAGGAGGCTGACTACAGAGTGAGAAAGTGAGTGAATGACCCTCTTGAATCTCAGACTCTAAAACAGAGGTAATGATGGAACCACCAGCCGCCCAGAATGACCTGAGGATGTGCTGATGTAATTTGTGAAATGCACAAACTCAGCCCAGAACCAGGCTCCTCTGATAGGACTCGTGACTGTTGCAATGTTGTCACAGAACAGCTCAAGCAAAGGCCGAGGAGTGGGCACCCTGCTCTTCCACTCCTGTTTCCAGCCTCCACATGATTGCTTGAGGGGATCACAAGCTTAGTTTCTGTTTCTGATGGAGGGGAACTGTACTTAGGCTGTGCCCTGTCTTAGAAGGCCTCGAAGGAGTTGGAGGCTATGCTGGAAATTGTCAAGAGATGCACACTCTTTTCTGTCATTGAGAACAAGGAAAACCAGGAAGAAGAGGTGGGAAGAAAGCTTTTTGCACAGAGTATTGTTAGCCAGGGGGCTTTCCACTTAGCTCAGTGGCAAAGAATCCGCCTGCCAGTGCAAGAGACACAAGTTCAGTCCCTAGGTCGGGAAGATCCCCTGGAGAAGGAAATGAATGACAGTCCACTCCAGTATTCCTGCCTGGGATATCCTAGGGACAGAGGAGCCTAGCGGGCTACAGTCCATGGAGTCAGACACCACTTAGCGACTAAACGACATTAACCAGGGAGGAGGCACAAACGTGAGACTGGAGCGGGAATGTATTGCGTCTGTATGGTACATTTTCCACCTTTCAAGCCCTTTGAATGACCCTCCTGACCTCTTCAGTAGCGTCTTCCAGATGGGAGAACAGACATGGGAGGTGTTTATGGATAGAGTATGTATGATAATTGCACCTGTCTCCTTGGTATGAAATACGGCAGGCTGGGGCCAGTTCTGAGTCCTCTTCCCACTCAGGGTGCAAGCCCAGCCCAGTGGCTTGATCTTTCTGAATGCCAGTGTCTTCATTCATCTTTCGGGGAGAGGGTGGCCCTGTGGGCCGTCTGTGAGGAAGGCATGGAGCCTGGCCCCGGCAGGTGCTTGGCAGCTCCATCTAGATAAGCGTTCAGGTGTTGTCCTTCCCCAGTGCCAGGGCTGGGACCCTACTTTGACCCAGGTCTGGCACTTGGCACATGCGGTTTCCCTTTCAGGAGCTCTTAGGCAGTGTTGGGGGAGATGACACCCCCCAACCCAGAGTACCACGATGCCAGGTTTGAAGTCCTACACGATCAGCTTTGGGGGACTTCGTGTTTACCCAGACCTTTTTGATACAGCCCTTCAGAAACAGAAATCCTTCCCCGAGGCCATTTCTTTGGAAATTTTCCCTAAAGCGCTCCACATTCAAGGATTCTTGAGCTAGGCCAGGCGAGAAAGCAGTAACAGGCATTAGGCGGTCTGAGGCCAGGCTGGTGCTGAGAAGTTCCCATCTGCTCACGAGGACCCGCTACCTCCCCCGCGGTCCTCCGCTGGATCCGTGTGATGTCATCCCCACCCGGTCCCCACTTCACAGGAGACAGCAGTCTCTTGTCCGTTGACAAGCTCCGGGAGAGAGCGGATGGCTCCAATCGCTGTGTTAGAGCCGTGCTGTTCATTTGATGCCAGATCAATAATTGCCCGTTTCCTCAGGTGCAAAACTCGGAGGGTCTGGTGGTGGGAGGAGGCCCCCGGGGAGGATTTCAAATCCAAATCATGTAAGGCACTTGGAATTTACACTGGCTTTCGCATTGAAAGTCTGCCATTAGTTTATCTCTAAGGCCCCAAATGAAGAGGAGGTGGGAGGGGGAATCTCTCATATATTTGTGGAACCACCAAGAAAATATCCCTGACGTTGATTGAGAATCAGAGGACCTTGGGTGCTTGGCTAGAAGCCTCTTCATTATGTAACGAGGGCTAGGATCATAATTAAAGGTGGTTTAGAAGAAAGGCAGGGATTCTCAGAGCCGGCGCCAGCATCAGCCAAGATGCCTGTGAAATGCAATCAGACTCCAGTGGGAAGGTAATCAGGCCCCCAGAAGGGGAGGCTGATGTCAGGAGCACCTCACGGGGAATGTTTGTTCAGAGAGCTGGGTGTGGTGCCTCCCGCCTGGTTAAAAGGCTTTGATTTTGCGCAAAAGGATGTGTCAGGATCGGCCGACGCCCTGTGGTAGGTGTAGTTGTGACGGCCATCATCGGGGCATTGGGCACCTGCTTCCTGCCTAGGGCCAGGCAGCTGTGAGTGAAGGCAAAGGAAGGCGGTGGGAACTGCGGCGAATACGAGGGCACAGCCCCATCTGAAGGTGGAGCTCTGGGAAACCACTGCTGTGTGTGGATGCAGACCCGACTGGAAAGCCAGCTTTACATGTAAAATATACCAGTTTTTAACAACTTACTGACCAGAGGCATATTAATATGTCTTTTGTTACCCTGATGTTATTGGCCAGAGTGTTTTGATATTCGCTTACATAACAAATCACCAGCCACAGGCGTGGCTGCTGCTACTGCTAAGTCGCTTCAGTCGTGTCCGACTCTGTGCAGCCCCATAGACAGCAGCCCACCAGGCTCCCATGTCCCTGGGATTCTCCAGGCAAGAACACTGGAGTGGGTTGCCATTTCCTCATCCAATGCATGAAAGTGAAGAGTGAAAGTGAAGTCACTCAGTCGTGTCCGACTCTTAGCGACACCATGGACTGCAGCCTACCAGGCTCTTGCATCCATGGGATTTTCCAGGCAAGAGTACTCAGTGGGGTGCCATGTTAGTTTCTGCAAAAATCTGCTCAGTAGTCCCCATGTGGGCCTGGCGGTTTGTCCTCGCTTGTGCTGCTGGGCCTCGGGCCCTCAGGTTCTGGCTGAGCCACAGTGTCCTCTGTGATCTTTACACCCAACCCTGTGAGGAAGGTACTGCCAGGTACCAGCCACCCATTTCGCAGATGAGAACACAGGGGTCTCTCTGAGTCTCGCTCCAGAGTCTACTCTTCATTATACCAGCTCTCTAAGCTGTCCCTTCTGTGATGTACCTCAGTGCCACTTTTATCTGATTGACAGTTGGAATTTTGATGGAGGTGTTGTAGGAAGGAAGGGTGTGTGTCCCTGAAAAGGCCAGCAAAGTGTGGAAGGACAAGGCCAGAACGTCAGGGAGCCTAGGTGGAGCTGGCCCGAGAGGAGCCCCTGAGGAGGACGTGAAGGCGGTGAGGCTGGAGACATCGGAGCGGCCATGTCACACGGGACCTGTGGGCCAGGGCGAGACCAGGGAGTCAAATCCATCCATGCCGTTCATTCAGCCCACATTTACAGGGAGCCCACTGGGTGCCAGGCTCGGATCTAGAACCAAGGAAAGTGTAGTGAACAGGACAGAAGAGTGCACCCTCCTTGTGGAGCTCACGTTCTAGCAGTGAAGTGTCATTACTCATCGCAGGCAGTCCACGAGGTCCTGGTACCAAGCACAGGAGGATGTCAGCTCTGGGCTGGGTCGGGGGCAGAATGCAGTGCACACAGATGCAGTCAATATGGTTGGATGGCATCACCAAGTCAACAGACATGAGTTTGAGCACACTCCAGGAGATAGGGAAGGACATGGAAGCCTGGTGTGCTGCAGCCCATGGGGTTGCAAAGAGTTGGACACAGCTTGGCCGCGGAATCACAAAACGTGTTTCAAACGAAGATTTGGCCTCCCTTTGGCTTCTGTGTGTGGCATCAACAAACCATTGATCCACAGGCCAAAACTCTCCCCACCAGCACCTTTTGTGCACCCAGGAGTTGAGAGTGGTGTTTATATGTTAAACAGTTGAAGAAAATCAAGAAAGAAGATTTCATGGCACATGAAAATGGCATGAAATGGAAATGCAGGGTCCATAACCCGTTTCACTGGAGCACGTACACGCCCGTCACGTACCGATGAGCTGGGCTGCTTCTGTGCTTCAAAGGCAGAGCTGCGTAGTTGTGACAGAGACCACATGGCTGGGGAAGTCATGCCCACTTCCTGTCCTGCCCTTCACAGGGCAAGTGTGCCCACTCTGTCCTAAGTCCTCCCCGTGGTCTGCAAGTGCTGCCTCCCAGCCTGGCCCAGAACATCCACCGTCTCAAGGAGGAGGAGACCAGAAGGGCACCTGCTCTTCCCTTAGACTTAGCTGGGGGTCCTCAGCCTGCAGGCCCCTGACCTCTGCCTCCATGTATAACCTTTGACAAGCATGCGTCTGTGGAGGCCCCTTCAGTTACATTTCAGATTGTAAAACATCCATCTGCAATGCAGGAAACTAGCCTTCAATCCAAGGGTTAGGGAGATCCCCTGGAGATAGGAATAGCCACCCACACCAGTATTCTTGCCTAGAAAATTTGACAGAGGAGCCTGGAGGGAGATCAACTCTGGGATTTCTTTGGAAGGAATGATGCTAAAACTGAAGCTCCAGTACTTTGGGCACCTTATGCGAAGAGTTGACTCATTGGAAAAGACCCTGATGCTGGGAGGGATTGGGGGCAGGAGGAGAAAGGGACGACCGAGGATGAGATGGCTGGATGGCATCACAGACTCAGTGGGAGTTGGTGATGGACAGGGAGGCCTGGCGTGCTGCGATTCATGGGGTCGCAAAGAGTCGGACACGACTGTGCGACTGAACTGAACTGAACTGAGCACCTAACACTTTTTTCAGTTACTGAATTCTCCCCATGGCAGGTGGTCCCGTTAGAGTGAGGCCAGACATGCCTGTTTTGTGAACTTAAACCAATATTTTCTAGCCCTTTAAGACAGTGGAATTCTATACTGTCATCAAAACAGTAATACCAAATTCTTTTTTTAAATATATATATATATATACACACACACACATATATATATCTATTTTTATTTATTTGCCTTTGCTGGTCTTAGTTACAGCACTCAAATTCTTAGTTGTGGCATGTGGGATCTAGTTCCCTGAGCAGGTATCAAACCCAGGGCCCCTGCTTTGGGAGAGTAGATCTTAGCCACTGGGTCACCAGGGAAGTCCCCCACGTTATTCTTGATATGACAATAGTTCTATGACTTAAAACAACAAGAAACTACTCATAGAGCCACAATGCATTATATCCCATTTATGTCAAATTGTATGTATAGGTTTTTGCAAATGTACAAAGAGGTTGGATCCCCAGAAAGTTAACAGTAGTTATCTCTGGATACTGAGATTATGGGTGATATTTTTAAAACTTTCTTTTTAGTTTTTTGGATGACTTTGGTTGCTTTTTAAAAACATTAGCATGAATCATCTTAATCAGTAAAGAAAAAGCCAGCTATTTTAATTTCAAAGAACAAATAAGAAGAATGGTTGCATCCGCCTGTGGGTGATAGAATTATTTATGTGGTTGTGATGTAACTGGTAGAGACACATGCATTCCCATACGGCTCATCCCTAATTGGATCTTCAGAATAAAGGAGATAAGTAAGAACGCGAGAGAAAGTGAGAAAAGATCTAGAAGTCAGAAAATCTGACATGGTCATCATCGGAGGGGACACAGTCTTCCCAATATATAAATTTCCTTGGTTCGTTATTGGTATTTGGATAGATTGGAATGTAGATCTTTTCCTGGTTCGCCCCCGCCCGTCCCCCAACCTTGACACTCTCTAGAGAAACTAAGCCACTTAGGGTTTTTTTTTAAATGATGTATTGGCGCCACCTAGTGTCAGCACCCTGTCATTTCACCTCCCTGTCCCGGGAGGAGCCAGCCATCACATTCATTGTTTGATGTCTCTGCTCTGGTGGCATTTTTGCAGCAGGCAGCGAAATGCCTCCCGGGGTTCTTCAGGGCAGTGGGGATGCCTCATTAATTTATCCCTTCCTTCCTGTCTCAGTTGCACAAAACGAATCTGTCCGACTGAAGCGGGGTTTGGCAGTTGAAGAGCAAAAAAGGATGCCTCCCTGTCAAAACCAATCTCCACTTTTCTCCAGCAGCTGGCTCCTTAAAGCCCGTCCCTGCTTTTCTGGCAGGAAAGCCATCTTCCCCAGGGCCGCCTTGGGCTTGGGGCTCTCATGTGGCAAATAGGGAACTTGGCTTGTAGTTGGTCTCCCAGGAGAAACCAACGCCAAGCGCAGTCCTCCAGGGCTGCCTCCCTCCTGCTTGCTGCCACGCAGCATTGTCCTCCCTGGCTCCCTCGCCCCCATGACCCTCCGTGTCCAGCATGTCATCACCTTTGCCTGTTTGCTCTAGAATCCTATCCTGTGTTCCTTTTCTCTCCCAGCTCGACAAGCACCCCCACTGTTTGCAGCACCTCCTTCCAGGCCTCTCTCCTCCTCCCTTAGCTCAGCTGAAGCTCCAGGGAGCTTTGTGAAGTGCCCACCTGCCTGTGGCTTCTGAGTGCTGTAGGGTAAAGGCTGGAATTTCCCTCTGGGCATATGAGGCCTCCTGCCTTATTCCCTGCACCCTGAGCCAGCTGCCTGTCTTTGATTCCCAACAGGCCTTCTGCCTCCTGAGGTCCCTTGGCCCACCCTCCCCTCCTCCCCTGACTCCCACACAGTGAGTGTCCACTCAGTCCTCACTTGGATGTGTCTTCTTCAAACGGGGCCTTCCCTGGACTGCGTAGCATGAGTCAAATCTCCTGAGAAAGTGCTTGGAAAATGCATCACAGCTCTCCTCCCATTTCCCACCCCATCCCGGTGTAACAGTAAGTCCATACATGTCATTCTTTGGTGAATCACTGTCTCCCCCCTTTAGACCAGCAGTTCTCAGCCAGGGATGGTTCGCCACCCTGGGGACATTTGGCAATATCTGGGGACATTTGTGCTTGTTTTAACTTGGCAGGAGGGATACTGGCATCAAGTGGGTAGGGGCCAGGATGCTGCTAAACATACCGGGCACATGGCAGCCCCCAGGAGCAGAGAATCATCTGGTCCATGAGGCCAATGGGTTACTCAACTATAAAAAGGAAGGCATTTAAGTCAGTTCTAACAAGGTAGATGAGCCTAGGGCCTATAATACAGAGGGAAGTAGGTCAGAAAGAGGAAGACAAATATCGTATATTGACGAATACACGTGGAATCTAGAAAGATGCTATGACGATCCTACGTGCAGGACAGCAAGGATTCACAGATGTGAAAAACAGATTCTTGGACTTGGGAGAAGAAGACGGAATGATTTGAAAAACTAGCAGTGAAACTTGTGCTTCCCTGGTGGCTCAGACGGTAAAGAAATCTGAGTGGCATGCCGGAGACCTGAGTTTGATCTCTGGGTTGAGAAGATCCCCTGGAGGAGGGCATGGCAACCCACTCCGGTATTCTTGCCTGGAGAATCCCGATGGACAGAGGAGCCTGGCGGGCTACAGTCCATGGGGTCAAAAAGAGTCGGACACAACTGAGCGACCAAGCACAGCACAGCACATTCATGTCACCGTATGTAACATACATAACCAGGGTGAGTTTGATGCATGACTCAGGGCACCCAAAGCCAGCGCTCTGTGACAGCCTGGAGGAGCGGGCTGGAGAGGGAGGGGGAGAGGGGCTCAGGATGGAGGGGACACATGTATGCCTAAGGCCTGTTCATACTGATGTATGGCAAAAGCTATCCCAATATTATAATTTTCTTCCAATTAAAATAAATAATAAACTCAAAAATGTCTTTCGAGAAAAAGAAAAACCCTGCCTCAAAGTGGAAGCCCCATGGAGGCAGGAACCATGGCCACTGGGAAGGAGGTTGTCTGGAGAGCCAAAATGCCATTTAAAGGCTGACTCAGCACTCTCGGCCCTTAAATGGGCTTGTCTGTAGACGGGTAGAGAACCACCTCATCCCTTCAGAACTATCAGCCAGAAGGAATAAGTGGGAGGGTTAGCCTTGTGCTCTACCTACGCCAGAATAGTTATACAGAGTCCTCCTGCTCCCAAGAGAGTCATCCTGACCTTTTGTGCCTTTGCTTTAAAAATGATTTGAAGTCCCATTTTAAATTGTATTTGTTTACACTCTGGTCTATTTACAGTAAAATTTGATCTACTATTTTTAGTTGAGACATTCCACAAGTCAAACAGCCTTGGTTTCTAACAAAAATTTCTTTGTGGAAGCAAAGGCCAGATGACTAGGCAAGATTAAAGGAGGTTAACACATCATAACAGCTGAGTCTAACCTGTGATGTGGGGGGAAGGGTTTAGACAGCCTTTTGGAGACAAGTGGGGAAATTGGAATGTGCACGATATGTCACATAATATCAAGTTAGTGTTTATTTTCTTAAGTACGAGAGTAGTCAGCATGGGCTGCTGTATCACACACCATAGCCTGGGTGTCTATTTCTCACAGTTCTGGGGGCTGGGGGTCTGCCATCAAGGCGCTGGACTCACTGGCTGGTGAGGACTTGCTTCCTGAGGCCCAGGCGGCCGTCTTCTCGCTGTGTTGTCATGTGGGGAAGGGGTGAGGGAGCTCCCTGGGGTCTTATCAGGACCTTCATCCCACTCTCAGAGGCTCCACCTCACGGTCTACTTGTCTCCCCACACGCGACCTCCTGTTACCATCTTGCTGGACATTAGGTTTCAGCACATGAATTCAGGGGCACACAGGTACTCGGATCCTCGTCAGTGCAGAAGAGAATGTCCTTATTCTTGGGAAATACAGATCCAAGCATTAAGGAGTGAAGTTCAGAATGTGTATAATTTGTTTTCAGGGATAAAGCAGGAAAGTGTGTGTTGTGTGTATGTTGTGTGTGTATGTCTGTGTGGTGTGTATGTTGTGTGTCTATGTGTGGTGTGTATGTTGTGTGTCTGTGTGTTGTGTGTGTGTTGTGTCTGTTGTATGTTTGTGTGTCTCTGTGTGCTGTGTGTCTGTGTATGTTGTGTGTGTTGTGTTTGTGTTGTGTGTCTGTGTGTTGTGTGTCTCTGTGCTGTGTGTCTGTGTGTGTTGTGTTTGTGTTGTGTGTCTGTGTGTGTGTGTCTGTGGTGTGTGTGTGTGTGGTGGTTGTGGTATGTGTGTATGTGGTGTGTGTGTGGTGTGTGTGTGTGTGGTGTGTGTATGGTGTGTGTTTGGTGTGTGTGATGTGTCTGTGTGTTGTATGTCTGTGTGTGTGTGGTGTGTCTGTGTTGTGCGTGTGTTGTGTGTCTGTGTGTTGTGTGTCTGTGTGTGGTGTGTCTGTGTTGTTTGTGTGTGGTGTGTCTGGTGTGTGTGTGTTGTGTGTGTGTGGATTTGTGTGTGGTGTGTCTGTGTGTGGTGTGTGTGTGTGATGTGTGTCTGTGTGGTGTGTGTGTGTGTGTTTTTGTGTGTACAGAAAGAGGAAGAGGGAGAGAAAACAGGGAAATGTTAGCAGGGAAAGTGTTGGCAGGGGGAGGGTCTAAGTGGCGGGAGCGTGTCGCGGCTGTGGCCTTCAGGAGCGCGGGCCTGGGGCCCAGGGGCCGCCAGGCGCTGAGCTCGGCGCTGAGCTCGGCCGTGTGTGTCCAGTCTGCAGCTCGCCGCCCATCCACATGAAGGTGCAGCCGCTGAACCAGACCGCGCTGCAGGTGTCCTGGAGTCAGCCGGAGACCATCTACCACCCGCCCATCATGAACTACATGGTGTCCTACAGCTGGACCAAGAACGAGGACGAGAAGGAGAAGACGTTCACCAAGGACAGCGACAAGGACTTGGTAAGACCGCCTTGTTCGGAGTCGGGGCGCGCAGGGCAGTGAGGGCGCCCGTGCATCTCCGGGGGGCTTCCTCTGCGCCATTCCAGCCCCAGGCCGCCGTCCTGGTGAAGCAGGTCCTGCCGTGGACAGCGCGCAGCGCCTGCTTGGGCTCCATCCCACCCGTACACTTGCAGCCACACCGCCAGGAAGAGTTAATCTGTTTGGAGTTAGGCCCTTCAAAACGGACTGCTTTTCCTTTCATTATTTAAAAAGAGAGATGTCAGAAAGCCTCCACGAAGCCCTCGTCGTCTGATAGCGTTAGCCTAAGTGTTAGGTGAGTTGCACCGTTAACTGTACAGCGGGGTCCAGCACAGTGTGAGCACTGGCAGTGCTCGCTGTTGCCATGACTGCAGCTATGCCCCCTCTGCCTTCCTCCTCCCCACGCCTACTCTTCTCACCCCACCAGGCAGCCCTCTGCAGTCCCCACCGCTCCCTTCTGTCACATTTCACCTGCCTCGCGCCTTCTACCTGCGAGACCTCGGCGACCACGCCATTTTTAAGCACAGTTCTCAGGCTCTCAGACCCTGTAATACCTGACTTCACTTTGAGCTACCCGTGCCCAATTCCGGGTCTCATCTTAGATGTGTGTACATATTTAGTGGCCAGCCCCCAGCAAGGCCCCTGAGAACAGATATTTGCAGAAGCCAAGCCTTCTTCCCCTTAGAAAAGCAATCACTCCAACAAGCACTGATCTTTACATCTTTGCCCTGAAACTCAAAGCGACACATTTAGGTTTGAAAGCTTGGCGTTTATTGTTAATCAAAAGAAGTCTTTGGGATAATGAAGCCCATCATTGTATATGTACATGAAAAATGTAATAGAACCGAGTGGGATTCTTAATGACTGTTACTGCTTTTTTCTTCCCAATACAGAGTCCCCAGGGCCCGTTCAATCACTTACAGAGTAATACTTTTCGTATTGCTTCAGATGACGATTCTTTTACTTCATTTCCATTTATATTTTCAATTTCCCCACTAGACGTTGTTATCTGGGTCACATTAGGGAATGATGAGCTTCATGAAATCGGAGAGGAATCTGTTGAAAGGCACCCAAGGTTGTGATGTGTTTTAACCTTTTCTCTTGTCAGGACCCGAAGTCTGGGAGGGAGGTTTCTCTTTCCGAGCTGAGGGGGGCTTGCATTAATCAGCAGAAACTAGCTAGGCGCTTATTCGGTTTCTTATACTGAGTGAGAGATAATTAAACATGCAAAGATGAATAGATACTGGCTCAGAGTGAATTCTAATAAATCCCTGCTTAGAGGAAGTGAAGATTTTTGCTCTGCACAGAAGACGAGGTCACAGGTTTAGAGACTGAGGCATAAATGAGTTTCAGAGAAAGAGATGTAAAGAAAAACATGCTTTGACAGCAAGTTCTTTTTTTATAAGGATTTCTAGGGGTGGTTCTTTTCTTTGGGGACACACAAAATTAATTTTCTAAATTCCTCAAGAAGTCGAGAGTGCTGACTTAGTGGCAGCAAAGCTTTTCTCCAATTTAGGATTCTTGTGGCCCAGAAACATTTCCCAAGCATTTCCCTGACTTTTGCCAGCATCCCCGTGACACACACACCCCTCACTGCCAACCTGGGGAACAGGTGTTGTTGCCTGCCTTTTCTAAAAGGTAGGCTAAAAGAGAAATAACTGGACCCTAACCTCCTGATTTACCCAGGAATACATTTGCTAGGCAGCAGGCATGGCCACAGTAACTTGTTAATGCCTCTGCAGAGGTTTTCAATAGCTACCCTGGGGGAAACCCACTCAGCGGTTAAGCTCCCAGAGCTCCTTTCTGGACCTGGCCCAGAATTCAGTGACGAGACATTTCATCATCAGGGAGTCTTTAAAAATCAGTTGCTTTTGCTATTTGTTTCTTTGGGCAAGCAAGCCCTGCCAACTTGTTAGGCATTTTCCATTCTCTGATTTTTAAAAGTCTCTTGGAGTAAAGCTTTGCGGGATGGGGATCTGGATTTGGCTCCTGACCTGGGACCAGGGATTTGGAAACTTTTCTCTTGAAAGAGTCAGAGAGTTAAGATATTAGGTTTTAAGGCATCTGTGGGCAACTACTCAACTCTGCCACTGAAAGGTGAAAGCTGCCACAGCAACAGGGAAATGAATGGGTGTGGCCGTGTGCCAATAAAACTTGATTTACAAAAAACAAACAGCGGGCCAGACTGGGGCTGTGGGCTGTCACCTGCCAACCCCTGTGTTAGATCAGGGTCATGGTTTCTATTGTGTGGTGAGGACTACCAATCAAGGCTTGCTTGACCTCTGTTGTACAGCAGTCACAAGAACCCTGCGGGGGAAATCTTACTCTCTCCACTTAACAGCTGGAGGGAGCAGAGGCCAAAAGACAGTGAGCAGCTGACTCAGAATCCCACAGCTGATGAGTGGCATGACACAGGCAGATCTCTTGTTCTCTGACTTCCGGTCAGGTATTCTTCCAGCTTCATGCCTTGTGTTATTCAAGGTCAAGGTACAATAGTGCCTTTAAACTGCAAAGAAACAGTAACACAGACACTTTATTGTGGCTGCTCTAAACTCTGCATGGCCCTGGAAATTCAGTACACTTGATGATTCTAGACGGTAAATCATTATGTTTACAAGGTAGAGCAGTTTTGATAGAAGTCCCAGCCTCAGAGGCACAAACAGGGCTGAAGGCACGCTCCAAGACAGAGTCCAGCATCTGTGTCGAGACTGGTATCGCTTCTCTTACTCTACATATTTTTGTGTGGAAAACAGATACCCAGGTGAGGTTACTTCTGAATGCTTGTTCCTTTCAGAGTGAGCCTTTGGTCAGTGAGGAAGCATCGTGTTTGTTGGGCTTTGCCATGGTACCCAGAAACCTACATGAGATGCTTAAGGGTCTTTTACATTCGGCTCTACTCCTGTCCTTTGCTCACCCTGCAGAAAGCCACCATCAGCCACGTCTCACCTGACAGCCTTTACCTGTTCCGGGTCCAGGCCGTGTGTCGCAACGACATGAGGAGTGACTTCAGCCAGACCATGCTCTTCCAAGGTGAGGAGCTGGCCTTCTCGTCTGACCTGGGCCCTTCTCCTTTGGGCTTTGTCTTTTTTCCTGTTCGGGTACTTACACATGAGACTATGAACCTGGCCTAAACATCAGTGTGGGTTTTGCAGTCACACCTGAAAAGCCTGGGCTGTTTCGGCCTGTCTTTTAGGTAGGAGGTTTCACAGGCAAGAGGAGGGGAAGAAGGGTGAAGTGATTATTTTTTCTTCTCTTTTTTTTTCTTTTTTTTTTAATTAATTTTTATTTTTTAATTTGTTTTGCTTTACAATACTGTATTCGTTTTGCTATACACTGACATGAATCAGCCACGAGTGTACATGAACTCCCAATCCCGACCCCCACCTCCTCCCTCCCGCCCCACACCTTCTCTCTGGATTATCCCCGTGCATCAGTCCCAAGCATCCTGCATCCTGCATCGAACTTAGACCGTCCAACCGTGGAGATCCGAGCATGTGTCTACTACTGTGTCAGATCATAGAATCATCTTCTAGTCACGTGGAGGAGTGCTGTCTTTGGATTTCCAGCATGATTCAGTTAGCTGATTTAGGGTCTAGTGGAATGTTTCCAGTCAGCTTTGGGGCATGGCAAGGGAGAATTCACTTTGATGAAAAATTTAAAGGAGCTCTTAAAAACTTTGTCATTAAGGATGTCATCTTTAAATGGAATATTCTTTAAACCAAAATCAATGTAAAATACCCATGAACAGCAACAAAAAATCTAAACTTTGCGTGAAGACAGGATATTCTCTGTCTTACTTGCCCCACGATCATCTCAGTCCTGGTCCCAGTAAAACTTGATTGAAAAAAATTGCCGGCTGGCTTGTGGGCTGTAGTTGGCAGACCTGGTTTTGTGAAGCGCACTAAGACCAGTGTGGAGGGAGCGACCAGGGCATCCGGCTTTGCTCTGCCTGTCTGATGTCCTCCCTGGGAAGGTTCTTTACTTCCTGAATCCTTGGTTTCAGAGAAACCAGGCCAATGCTTCTTAACATTTGTGAGTTATGTATCTGGGATGAAGACTTTGTACATTTTCCCTAGAAAATGCCAGAAGTTTGCACGTCATAGCTTCCAGGGTCCCAGAAACCTGTAGACCATAGATCTGGCTTCACTGTCTGGAATCCTGTGAAAAATGCACATTCACGGGCCCCTCCCAGACTAATCATCTCAGAATGTCAGAGGATGAGGCTCAGGAATCTGAATTTGAACCAGATGGCTCAGGTACCAGGCATGCAATGAGAGATGGAGAAGTTGCTGACTCAGAGCCGGGGCCCGACATGAAGGCCCCAAGTTGAGTCTTGGCTGCCACGTGATCTTTCTGTGACTCTGAAAATGTTGACCAATGTCTCTAAGCTGCAGTTTCACAGTCTGAAGGTGGTAGTTAGGAGAGTACTGCCCTTATGGGGCCCTTGTCATGTGACAGGGTGATTCATGTTATGTAATTAGCACAGAGCCTAGAACCAATGCTCAATATCCCCTTAGTGTGAGGCTTAGTATAAAACATAGTATGTGATGAACCCAGAGTAGGAACCCCTGCAGCTGAGATTCGCTTTGCCTCTAGTATTGAAAGAGCCTTTGCTGACATTCACATCAGCTCATCCTTCCGTTTAAACTACTTAAATTAACATGGCTGTATTTTTTTCACCAGTAAATCGCTCTCACTGTGTGTCCACCTGAATGTATGGGCCCATCTGCTTGTGTTGAGAGTCCACAGGCCAAGGCCAGGCCTGTCTGGGCCAGCCTACGGGAGACAGGAGGGGAAGCCAGAGCACGCACTTGCTGAGGCTGGAGCCTGGCAACTTGGCCACATAAATCATGATTAGGCCACCCATGCGCTCTAACTAGGAACCTGGAATCTGCAAAACCGCCTTTCCTGATTAATAGGCCCCTGAGCTCACTGGCTTCTGCACAGACTTTGAAAAATGAAATGTTTGTAATATAATGCAGTTCCCGAAAGCCTCGTCAGCTGTAAATTCCGAGCACGGAATAGTTAACATGTCTGATCACGGTGACTCCTTAAAGGTGGCAGTGCCTCTTTGCCTGAAGACTTCCCTTGCTCAGGGGTGGACACGCATTCACTTATTCTCTGTATCAGTGTATGTCCCTGCATGTTGACCAAGGGACATACAGTGGCCTTGGAATCTTCCCTGCACCTTCCAGTGGGCAGTGGAAAAATGAACGCTGCAGGTCAGCTCGCACTTTTTCTGGTGAGCCAGCTAGGAGCTTGTGAGCAGTAGAGCCCAAAGTTTAAGATAGATCAACTTAAGAGTTCAGTGTTAAAAGGGAAAGACATAAACTTAGGGAATTTCATGGGCACTTTGTTAAGAATAATTAGGTTTCCCCTTGATAAAGTTTGCCTCTGATTTGGCAGCATGAGAAAGACATGTGGAATATTTTCATTATTACAGTAAATAACATGGGTTTCCCCGGTGGCTCAGTGGTAAAGAATCTGCCTGCAGTGCAGGACATGCAGATTTCATCCCTGGGTTGGGAAGATCCCCTGAAAGAGGAGATGGCAACCCACTCCAGTGTTCTTGCCTGGAACATCCCGTGGACACAGAAGCCTGGTGGGCTGTGGCCCAAGGGGTCACAAAGAATCAGACACAACTGAAGCGACAAAGCACAGCACATAGTAAATAAACAATATTTATGTCCTGTATAACATCAGAAATAAGTTATGCTTGGCCTTACTGTAGTAAGTATGATGATGATAATAGTGATCATTGTGTGTGGAGCGGCTCCTAGTTCCAGAGCATTTGGCCCTAAGTCATCTCATCTGACCTCGTGGCAGCTTGTAATGCAGACTTGATTTTCTAGAGGGGGAAATGATGTTCTGAGCAATTGAGTAAGTTGCCCCCCACCAAAAAAATTCATTTGATTACTAAGCAGAGTCCAGTTTCTTATTCCAAAGCCAGTCATTTATACACAACGACAAACCACCCCTAAACCATAAATATTATCCTCTATCCTGGGTCTTCAACAAACAGCTCAAAAGATTGATTGCCAGGTGTTCAAAAGTTTTTTTGCAGGTCTCAACAGTCATGGGAAATAGGGGCTTGTAAGCCTTCTCTTTGAGCCACAGACTCATCAGGCAGCCTGGCCAACCCATCAGATCCTCTCTCAGAATGGATTAAAATAAATAATTAAAATACATAGGAAAGGAAACCAATTACACTTAGATACAGTTGTCAAAATATTTTAAACACGCAAATCGGCAACATAGTCATTGCTGCACTTCTTTTATGAAAGTATTCAATGACAAGTGGTGAGTCTGTTAGCGATGGTGATTTCTGAGGAGCAATGAACATAAATGATAACTTCAAAATAGCTCTGGCAACTGTACGGCAGCAGGAAAATATCCCATTTCAATCATAGACAGAGACGCAGGATGGTCCTGCTAACTAGAGCTGAGATTCCAAGCTTCTGCTCCTCTTGCAAGAAGAAGCTACATCTCCCTGACAGCTCAGTGGAGACGTGTGTCTCTTTTTCCCCCATCCCTGAATTCCACCAGGCCAATGGACTGGTGATCTGAAAGGCCCTGTAGAAGCTTCCTAGTCATCACGACTAGCACTGACCCCAATGGGAATTGTTCAAGGTCGATGAAAACAGGCACAGTGATGGAGTGGCCACTGAGTTTGTTGGCCTTAAATTAAGGCCTTTGTAAGGGCAGGAAAAGCAGATCTCTTAGGAAGCTTTCTTCCTGTGTTAACAAAGGGAGGTGTGTATACCTGTCCGAGGCAGCACAGTATTGATCCCGAAGCAGCTCACTGATGGTGGGAAGTTATATTTAGTGCCAGGCAGGGACTGTTGGCTTCCTGAGCTGCCTCATCTGACCTGGTTGTATTGACGTGTAGATCAGTCTATTCCCCACAGTTGTCTCTTTACACGTTTCGCTTTCCAGCTGAGCAAAGTGAATATATCGTTAAGTTGGGGGTTGCAAAGACGTCCTGTGGCCCAGCAGGGAACCACATACAAATGAGGCGGGACCATCATGGAAAACTGGAGAGGTGCCCTTTGAAAGGGGGTGATGGACACTGTGGCCCTGCAGGAAGGTGAACTCAGTTTTGCAAAAAATTGCGATTTTTTTTCAGGATGAGCAGGAAATTGAGATTTTCAGGTTGAAGCTACTGTTTAAAATGTTGATAATGAATTCTTTTTTTTTTTTTCCCAAAAAATAGGGCAAATAAAAAATAGTTCAAGTACTTGCCCCACTTCTAATTTAGGTAAAAACTCCAGCAGATATAGTGTTATTTATTTGGGAATTTAGTGGGGTTTTTGCACCTTTTTCAATGCCATGTATGTATGGGAAGCAAATGTTTATTTTATATAGGACTATTGTTTTTGAGATCAGCACAAAAAGTGAGTCTGACAAATAGATTACAGTTCTTACATTTTTTTAGGAAGAGATAAAAAGTACTATTTTAAGGTAAACTGTAATAATTTTAGGATGCATATTATAGTTCTTGAAAGGATAATGTGAGACATTATCACCAAAAAAAAAGACAATTGAGAGTAACAATGGAATAATATGAAGTTCAAAAACAGAATGTTGACAAAGGTCAGAGCGGTTGTGAAAACACCTCTATGGAGGCATGTACAAACTTGCTGGAGTGCTGGAGAATATTTTAATATGAGGACGAGTTATACAGCAGTAAAAATTAATTTGACTCTACACTGAAGATTTTGCATTTTGCCTTATGTAAGTTTTATCTCAACTAAGAAAATGATTACAATTTTGTAAAGTTTTAAACTAAGAGCTTAAGACAAAAGTCGGAAACTATGACCCACAGATATGGCCACATACGGCCATCTGCGTGTTTTTTGATGACTCACAAACTGAGAAGGGTTTCACATTTTTTGATAGTTAGGGGGAAGAAAAATAAAGAGTTTTTATAACATGTAAAAATTATGTTTTTCAGATTTGTGTAGGTAAGTACAGTTTTGTTGGAACAACAAGAAAGTTCTGCTGTTTACAGTATAATTTCTTTGCTTCTCAGCTAATACCACTCGAATATTCCAAGGAACCAGAATTGTCAAAACAGGAGTGGTAAGTAGAGAATATAATTGCTTTGTCATGGCTGGGTGGTAATTTGCATGCATTTAGAACTGTCACCACAAGGTGGCAGTATGATGTTGTCAAACTGCTCAATGAGAACTAGTTAAAACACTGAATAAATTATACACTCCGTATAATTCAGTACAATGCATTATTTTAAAAAGCTGTGCAACAGAGTTAAGCCAGCAGTGTTATACTGTATTGTTTTTGTCAAGATAAATTTTTTAATGGTTTATAATTTGTGAGATCATAGCATGTAAGAATGCAGAGGAGTAGAGCCAGGCTAAGATTGAAAGGTTGTTATTTGACCAAAATTATACGAATTTGCACATGTCTGGAGCCTCAGTCTCTACGCTTTCTCCTTTCTAGTACAACTAATAATTGTAATAATAATTGCAGTGTTGGTAATAACAAATCCTACAATATATTAAGTTTTTCCTGGGTTTCAGGCACAGAGTATTAGTTTATTTACCCCTCACAACATCCCACAAGTTTGGTATTACTATAAGTCCCATTTTATGGATGAGGAAGCTGAGGCTCAGTGAGTTAATGCGCCCAGCATCTCCCAGAGAGCAAGTGAGGTATCATGCTCATGCCAGACTGACTGCTCTGTCTCCAGTGCCTGATCGTGGGTGGCACCTGACATTTCATCACCAGCTTCAAAACTCAGCATTTGCTAACTTGATCATCATTTAAACTACAGACTTTTCATTCTGAAACTTGATGAGACAGTGGTGAAATCTAAGTGGTTCTGGCTGTATTACTTTTAACTCCATAAATGATGGGATGGAATTCTGGATTCTACATATGAGGTTTCAAGGACTAAAAATAAATAAGTCAGAGCAGCACTTATTTTTGTAAGATACTGTGTGCAAATACAGTCCATCCATGAAGCCTGATTTAGTAGGATGGGAAGAATGAGCTGAGACTTTAGCTAGTCAGCCGCACCTCTGCCCCTTAACCTCTCTGTGCCCCGTTTTCCTCACCTGTAAAGTGGGGTGATGTTCACGTGTGTCCCCGGGAGAGCCTGGGATGCCCAGGCACATAGTTGGAGCTTTTTAAATGGGACTCTTACTGTCATCTATACAAGCATGTATTTCGCTATGATTAAATCTGGAGGATCTGAAATCAGATATGGCAGGTGTACAGCACCCCGACCCAGGGATGCGGCTGTAATCCGGCTCCCGGGGCCTGCAGCGTAGAGCGCGGCCCGACTTCTGACCCGGCCACTGGCCTCTGTCCATCCACTTCCTCGCTTTCAGATGCGCAGCCGGGTCCTGGAGGGCTTCTGTAGACCTCAGGGCTGTGCGTTGTCCACAAGGGCCACAATGAACGCAAAAGCTCCCGCCTCCTCCAGTGTCACCCCAGCAGCACGTGACCGTCCGATGTTGCCCCTGTATTGCTTATTTGACGTTTGCCTTTCAGACAGGGTTTCCCAGGTGGGTAGAGAACCCAACGGGACGAATGCTGCTTACTTGTTTGCGACTTAGCCTCCTCCTCCTGAGCAATATCAGTGAAAAGTTGAAGTTGGGTTTGATATGTAGATTACAAATTTTAAGTAATTATAAAAACGTGAAGAGCGATGACGGTCAGCCACCGATGGCCTGTTGTCAGCTTTGGCACCAGCCTTTGGGAGACCCTGAGAATAAAGGTGAAGATGAGTGGAAACCCT
>SJXQ01001502.1:653401-688196 GCA_006408695.1 Aepyceros melampus | reverse complement strand
CCCCCACCCAAGTGCCCCCCACAGTCACAGAGGAGCAGGACGAAGACAGTGATCCCGCGAGGCCCGAGGTGCCATCCAGGAAGCCTGTGCCCCCAGGGGACCGGTTTCCCGAGGACAGCAGGTTCATCACTGTTAACCCAGGTAAGCGGCCGCCCCTCCCTTGAGACCTCAAGCTGTTGTGAACAGCCTTACCCTTGAAAAAATATTTGAGGGTAGAGAGGGAAGATCCAGAGAGTGCTTAGTATTCCTGGAATTTGTGTGTGTGTGTGTGTGTGTGTGTGGTGTGTGTGTCTATTTTCTTCTGATAAAAGTCACCTCTTCTATTAAAGTGGCTGGACTAAGTCTTGCCTTCATACTTGCTTCCTTGTAAAGTCGACTTGCCTCAGAGTAACTCCAGGCACTTAGCCATACCGTGAAGTCATTGATAGAAAAAGGCATCCATCTTAAGAAATGTATTGTTTCAGATTTCTTTGCTTAGGCTCTTATCCAGCCCCTGTGTTTCTGGGCTGCCTGATCTGTGCCAGTCGCTGGCCGGGGTGCTGACTGAGGTCAGCATGATGCTGCAGCTTGAAGCTCACAGGGTAAAAGAGGAGTCTGAACCAGGGAAGTTAGGAAACAGAGAGGTTGGAAAGCAAGCAAGCAAATACACGGGCAAGCCAGAAACCTAGCTAACAGTTGTTGGAGACGGTGAACGGTCATAGTAAAGGAAAAAAATAGGGTGGTGGGCTTCCCTGGTGGCTCAGAGGTTAAAGTGTCTGCCTCTAATGCGGGAGACCTGGGTTCAATCCCTGGGTCAGAAAGATCCCCTGGAGAAGGAAATGGCAACCCACTCCAGTACTCTTGCCTGGAGAATCCCATGGACGGAGAAGCCTGGTGGGCTACAGTCCATGGGGTCGCACAGAGTCGGACACAACTGAGCGACTTAACTAACTAACTAACTAACTATCAAAGAAAGTAATCAGGAAGAGGGCAGGGAGCTATTCTAACCACCAAGGGCCACTTGGGGAAAGTGACTTGATATTAACACTACAAGGGTGAGAAGCTCCCACATGGGGAGAACTGGGATTCGCTCATCCCAGTCCAGGAAATAGTGCCCTATTTGCTCTGAATTGTGCATTTTATGGATGATGACTCCAGCTGGTCTGCCCTCCGCGAGGAGGACATGATGGCCATCTTCCTGGCCAGGGGTGATTTTGTGGCTCTGTCCTATGCTCATATCTTATTGAAACATTCTGTTAGTTTCTACAAGGGAGTCCTGAACATGAGGGGTTGTTATTGTTGTGGGGGTTTTCTTAATAAGAAAGTCTCTCTTTTGCCAGACTACAAGATGTTTAGTAACAATTTTTTTCCTTTTTCTTTCTTTCTTTTTTTTTTTTTTTTTGCATCTAAGCTGTTGTGGAGTTATAAGAGTGCAAAAAAAAAAAAAGCAACTGGTAAATATTTATTTGGTTTTGCACTTGTAAACATTAAAATTCATCTAAAGCTGAGACCTCGTATGTTAAGATACAACTTAGAATAAATTTTCATGTTTTGAATTACATTCCTCCTGAAAGATGGTATGGACTCATGTTTTGAAGTGTGGGTCTGCTGTGGGTGCTGCTCACTTTGTCCCAGTTTTAGGGGATTTTTTTTTTTTTTTTTTTTTTTTGCATCTAAGCTGTTGTGGAGTTATAAGAGTGCAAAAAAAAAAAAAGCAACTGGTAAATATTTATTTGGTTTTGCACTTGTAAACATTAAAATTCATCTAAAGCTGAGACCTCGTATGTTAAGATACAACTTAGAATAAATTTTCATGTTTTGAATTACATTCCTCCTGAAAGATGGTATGGACTCATGTTTTGAAGTGTGGGTCTGCTGTGGGTGCTGCTCACTTTGTCCCAGTTTTAGGGGAAAGTGCAGAGTAGCCCTCTAAGAATTGAGTAAAGGAAGTATCAAGCCACTTGGGAAGCCGTTTGCAGCTCTTCCTGCAGGAGCAGTGACATTCCCTACAGGAATTGATGTGGGAAAGCTTGATTTCTTGCATTTGGAGATATTATATATTTGTGGAGTACCCACTGAATCCTAGGCGTTGGGAATAGACTCTAGATCTAGCAGGCTTGTGTTCTCCTGAGGTTTATGTTCTAATGGAAAAGCTTGAGAGTGTTCCAGTAAATAAATGCATTAACATCGAGTGCTGGAGTTGGGGTCAGGGACAGTTTTCATCCAGTGGTCAAGGAAGGACATTTGAGTGGAGACCCCGGTGATGAGAAGGAGCTAGCTGGGCAGTGACTCATGGAAGAACATTCTGGGCTGTAAGAGCAGCAGGTCCAGAGACCCAAAAGTGGGGGCTAATTTGGATCAGTCAGGGAGCCATCAGAGGCCTGGACCTCCGAGATCAGGGATGCAGGATAAATTAGAGCAGAGCTCAGTTCAGAAAGGGGCTTGTAAGCCATGCTGAGGCTTGAGTTCTAAGCAGTGTGGAAAACCAGTGGTGGATTTCCCCAGCAGAGTTACTCATCTGATGAACTTTTTCAGAAGGTCATTTCCACCTCTCTGTGGATTTTTAGGGAGGCAGGAATGGACACAGGAAGTTGAGTTAAGAGGTGATGACTGAGGCAGCTTGGACCAGTGTGGTTTCTCCACAGACAAGCAGTGGACCTGGAATTGATTTTCAGGCTGGAACAGTTTCGCTTGCAGACTAGGGGCTCTGGCAAAGTAGCCTTCCCAGCTGGCTCAAACATTTCTTTGTCCACACTCCTGAAAAGCTCTCCAAGCGAAGAGCTTGAAGCTTTGGCAGTTTGAGAGACTGGTGAGGTTGGGAGCCTTGGATTCAGTCCAGGTGAGTGGAAATGAGTCCTTGCAGTGGCAGTCAAGTTGCTGACTCCAGGGAGAGGGGAGCAGAAACACTTGGTAAACGCTGTGGAGGTTTCCGCCTTCAGGCGCTGGACCTGTGAGTCTCCAGCTTCAGCCCTACACGCGTCTGCGTGTCCACGATCTTGGCAGAGTAGCTCGTGCAGTCAGATCCTCGTAGGAGGCTCTGCCCTTCATTCTCACAGGGTCCTGAGGCCAGTCTTGCGCTCAGCATCCTCACCTGTAAGGTGGGCATAACTAGAGCCCTTAGTGCTGAAGGAGATCAGATAAACAGAGTCACCCTTCTTGTCAGTGACACGGGAAGAGGAGCTTCACGCAGCCTGAGGTCCACAGGACAGCAAGAGCGACTATGAGGCAGCCCCTTGCAGCTCTGCAGCAGTCATCCTGGGACTTGGAAGAGCAGGCGGAGACTGTGGTCCCCAACGACCTGGCACTAGAAACACTCTCCAGATACTCCAGTCTGTCCCCAACACTGGTAAAGCAGAGCTTCTACCTTTCCACCTTCATCTTGATGGGAGCGTCCACTTCTTCCCAAAGTCAGAGGGATCTTCCTTTAGAATTTCAGGTAGTTCCCATTTGAGAGTGGTGGTGGGGTTTGGTTAAGCCAGAGATGAGCAAACGTTTTCTGCAAACAGCCAGAGAGCGGACATTTCCAGCTTTGTTGCAACTATACCTCTTTGCAAGGGGGCATGTAAGCAGCCTGAAACACCCCACAAATGGGCGGACGTGATTTGAGTTCTGGTAAAACTCAGTTTTCAAAAACAGGCAGTGGGCCTGATTTGATCAGCAGGCTATCGTTTGCTGACCCCTGTGGCTTTACACAGAAATGCGTGTGTGTGTTGCTCAGTCATGTCTGACTCTCTGCGACCCCATGGACTGGAGCACACCAGGCCTCCCTGTCCCTCACTGTCTCCCTGAGTTAGCCCATCGCCCATTTGCCCATCACATCCCTTGAATCGGTGATGCTGTTCAGCCACCTCATCCTCTTCCACCTTCTTCTCCTTGTGCCTTCAGATAATTTGGCCACCTGATGGCCAGCTGACTCATTGGAAAAGACCCTGATGCTAGGCAAGATTGAAGGCAAATGTATGTGTGCCTGTTGGTTAATAAAAGATATAAGTAACTTGAGGGTAAAACCCCATGTTGTGCATGACCCCCAAGGTCTCACTTTGCCTCGATCCATCTTCCTTTTCTCCATCTGCCTCCTCCAGCGTGGTGTTTATTTTTTTAAACAAAATCCCCATCATTTTAATGTTAGTGGCGACTTCTTTTAAAGACTCTGGATTACATTTGTATAAATCTGTTCCACATTTATTTTTTGTTCGTGTTAAAAACAATTCTTCCAGTCTCTTCAAAAAAAGCCTTAACATTAAACAAATTGTGTTATTTTTTTACCAGCATCTCCAAAACGCTTATTTAAATCCCCTTGATGTTTGATAACATCTTTTCCAAAAATCCTACGAATAGTATCTTCAGTATTAACTTGCAGGGAAGAAGAGAAAACAGTTCTCTAGAAGAAAAGGGCCAGCTCAGACACATGCAGGAATCAGGCAGGTAACAGCCAGGGTACCTCCCTCAGCAGCCACGGCCCAGATGCGGTGAAGACACCCCCAGAGGCCAGATGATGCAATACAGTGTTCTTGGGGTACGCAGCGTGCCCTGGCAGTAGCATCTCAGGGTGGGCACAGTCTACAAACTCATCATTTAATGCTGGGGTTTTTCCCTTTTTCTTTCCTTATATCTGGGAAGCTCCTTTTTCACACTGCATCTTGCTCAGAACCCCATTATGTAAATACTCATTCACCGAAAGCTGGCTGAGTGCCTCCTCCAGTTCAGGGGTCGGGAGAGTACAGTCTCCAGAACAGATCTTACCTTGGTCCTAACCCTGAGCTAGGAACGGGCTTCCCTGGCGGTCCAGTGGTAAAGAGTCTGCCTGTAATGCAGGAGACTGCGGTTTGATCCGTGGATTGGGAAGATTCCCTGGAGGAGGGCATGGCAACCCACTCCAGGATTCTTGCTTGGAGAATTCCACGGACAGAGGGACCCGGCAGGCTACAGTCCATGGGGCCCCAAAGAACCAAAAGGACATGACTGAAGCAGCTGAGCACACTCATAAATCTGCAATGCACTCAGTTGGTCAGAGACTTGGGGCTGCTCTTCTGCTCTGACTCCGTGAGGGTGCTAAGCTCCAGTCACCTCTGTCCTTTGGGTGAACCTTGAGTACCTCTTGGGAACACTTAGTCTCTAAGGAAGCCCAGCTTGAAAATCTTTACTTCTAGAAACAATTGCATCGCTGCTTAATATTTGTCCATGCTGGTGATGTGGGCACTAAAAGCCAAAATGTGATGTCGCTTATCCTACACAACCCCAGGCGGCCTTTGCTGTCATTGTGGCCCTTAAACCAGTGGGGAAACTGAGGCATGCATGCTAAGTCACTTCAGTCATATCCAACTCTTTGCAACTCTATGGACTATAGCCCACTAGGCTTCTCTGTCCATTCTCCAGGCAAGAAGACTGGAGTGGATTGCCATTGCCTCCCCTAGGGGATCTTCCCAACCCAGGGGTTGAACAGGAGTCTCTCAAATCTGTTGCATTGGCAGGCAGGTTCTCTACCACTAGCATCCCCTGGGAGGCCTGGGGAAACCAAGGCTCAAAGGTTAAGGAATTTGCCTGAGCAAGACATGGCAAGACGGGGGGTCAGACACAGGCCCTGAACCCACCTGGTGCTGCTGGCTTTCTGCCCTTTGGGCTTATTTGCCAAGTGGGCAAATAATTCAAATGAATTATTAATTATTAAGTGAATAGTTGAATGTGTCCTTGTAAAAAGAAACCATTTTTTCACTTTTGGCACAGACTCTCAAGGTCACCTAGAGATGAGCTTGTTCCCTTCCCTCACAGGGCTATTTGGCAATATCTGGAAACGTTTTCGGTTATCATGACTGAGGCAGGGCTTGCTCCTAACATGTAATGGGAAGAGACCAAGGATGCTGCTGAACATCCTCCAAGGCACAGACCAGTCCCACAACAAAGAATTTCTTAGTCCAAAATGTCCATAGTGCCATGGTGGAGAAACTCAGATTTATAGGTTAACATAAAGTTCCTTTTCAAAGATGTTTACTTGGGAGGAAACTGTAGGAGGTAATTTAAGGTCAGAAATAAGTAGCAATACAGGCTCATGAATATAGAGCAGACATCATGACTGAAATTCAGCCGGGGTTTATGGAGGTGGGGAGCTGCTTCATGCTTTGGTTGGTTGCTTGGTGTTTTGGCTCTGCTGGGTCTCAGTTGCAGTGTGTGGGATCTGCAGCCTTCCTTGTGGCGTGCAGAATTTTAGTGGTGGCATGCAAGCGCTTAGTTGTGGCACGTGGGATCTAGTTCCCTGACCAAGGGTCAAACCTGGGCCCCCTACACTGAGTGCACAGATTCCTAGCCACTGGCCCACTAGGGAAGTCCCTGCATGCTTCATTTAAAGTAAATCAGACCAGGATCTTTTATGGACTGCCATCGCAGTTTTCAGCCTTCCTGCTTTTGTTGCTCAGGCTCCTTTTGTGGGGAGAACGTTTCTACGTCATATGGCTTGCCCCGGCTCCTGACTGTGATTTAACTGCAAGTGTTGAGAAGAACTAGCTTGGGTGCCCTGAAGGCACCAGTGTGGTTTAGTTTCCTCCTAGAAAGTGCTTGGGTCCTTGGAAGTTTCTGTCCCTCACTGAGTGATCCCGGAGCTAGGACAGATTGCATACCTCTTGATGTAGGAAACCAGACCTCACCGAGAGCAAGCAGATTTCTAGAGAGGCTGGAGCAAAGGATTCCGGTTGTGAGGGGCCGTGTGTCTGGCATGAGTCTTGATTAACGGCAGAGACACATGATGTTGCAGTGAGGCGTCTATGCAGGTGATTTCCAGTAGGTTGGGACCCAGGACCTGCCGTGTTTATGGAACTTGAATTAAATTGGGATTTATCAAGTGCCTTCAGTGTTCCAGTGCCTTATTGAAATACAGGTGACACTTGCATTGTTTTGAATCTGAGCTCTTGTGAGAAATGGTAAGGGGGCTTATTGATGACAACTCCTAGTGGTGATGTAAATGGAGAGACATGGATGCTCTAAATCGAGCTCAGACATGGTCATGGGGACATGAAACCTGTGTCCCGTTGCAGGAGAATATATGTATTTGTGACTCACAGTCACGTCTGTTTTCAACAGCGGTTTAACTAATGCCAGGGCTTCAGAAAATAAAGACACGTTTTGTGGCCCTATAAAAAAGCAGCTTTCTTTTTACTTCACAGCTGTTAGGGATGCTAGCACAAGACTCAAAAAACAAAATAGAAAACAACAAGTGGTGTTGAGGATGTGAAAAACGAAGACTTTTGTGCCCTGTTGAGGGGAATGTAAAATGGTGCAGCCACTTAGGAAACAGTATGGAAGTTCTTAATAAAATTAAAAATAGAATTGCCATATGATCCTGTTCCTGGGTATTTACCCGAAAAGATTGAAAGTTGGGTCTTGAAGAGAGATTTGAACTGTCATGTTCATAGCAGTGTTATTTATAGTGGCCAAGTTTCCGAGGAATGGAAGCAAGCCACGTGTCCGATGACTGATGGACAGATAAACAAAATATGGTATATACACTGAGTGGAATGCCATTCAGCTTTAAAAGGGAAGGAAACCCTGTCACAGGGCTATAGCATAGATGAACCTTGAGCTAGTCACAAAATACACACATACACACACACACACACACGTACATGTGTGTGCGCACACACACACGTGAGTCCACTCACATGAGTTACCTAGAGTAGTCAGGTCATACAGAAAGTTGAATGGTGGTTGCCAGGGGCTGGGGCTGATGGGAATTGTTTCATCAGTACAGAGTTGCAATTTTATAGATGAGAAACAGATTCTTTGAAATCAGTTGAGCAACACTGATGTGCTTAACCTTACTGAACTGTACTCCTGGAGATGGTAAAGATGGTAACTTTTATGTGTGTTTTACCACTATTTTTTTTTTTAAGTAGCACCTTAATTCATAGCTGCAGCTGGTTTTGAAGGAGTGGCATTATCCAAACAAACACAGCCTAGTTTTTTGTGACTTAAACCCAGCTATAGATTTTGAGTGTGCAGGTTGTCCTGCTCTCAATCTCCCTTGAAATGTGACCGAATCCACCTTTCCCCAGCCCCTGAGAGTGGCCTGTCAGGATCCAAGCCCCTTTCAGTATTGACCATGTAGAGGTTCTTGTCCTGAAGCAGAAGTTGAGCCCTTCCTGCAGGGTAGGAGGCATCTCCTACGGGTCCATCTGATATTTCCCTGCCTGTAGCATTTATAGTACATTGTACTCCGTTTTTATTTGCTTCTACTGGGATGAGAGCCAAGCCAGTAAAGGCAAACAGCATTAATTCAGTGATGACATATGCCACTGAAAACTGTTTTTCTTTTTTTTTTTTTTTTTTGAGAAAGCAGAATGGAAGCAGTTTACTCAGATTCTTGTGGATGCTGAAATAAAAGAGGAAGATGATCCGTGGGGAGGCCATTCACCCTCCCCCGCCCTCTGCACACAAATGCTCAAAGAAGATTATGTATCAGCATTTGGCTCTACATTTCCCCTGGAAGATGTTTCCGAAACTGGAGCATTCTCTGAGGCCCAGGCCTGCCTGGCCTGACATCTTCTGACCCTCCTAGCGGCCCCTCATCTGCACATCACATCCATGGGAGGAGAAGGGGCATAAGTCGATACCCACTTCCCATTTTTATCCTTTTAAGCAGAACAGTAAGATGCAGCCCTGGAAAGAGCATGAACAGGTTCTAGGTTCACAAAGGGGAATAGCCCATGCTATAAAGATGGAGCAGCAATCTGACTCACTTCTCATTGATTGAAAACTAAAACCACTGTCAGGATAAAAGCTGAACTGGGAAAGCTGCCTGGTGCCGCCTTTCTCTTGAGTCGTTAGTGTTTTCAGAATCCTGGTCAGGAGTTTTATTAAACCGTGATTCCTGCTTTTGATGGTAAGGCTTTTGTAAAAGCCCCAGGTGTGTGTGCGTGTGTGTGTGTTCCTGCTGCTTCCTTGGGTCAGAGTGCCATACTGCAGATTGAAATTCGACTGGCCAGAGGGAGCTGGCCGCTGGACTCAGGGATACAGAAAGCAGGTCTTATGTTGCGTCTAGGGAGCAGTGAGGACTGTGGCAAACCAGTGAGACATAGCTTGTCTTAGAGAGCATGCTCCTTGCTTCCAGCTGACGTTTGCCATCTGGGAATTCAGAACGGTGATATGGGAGATTTGGGGTAGTTGTTTTTTTTTTTTTATTTATTTTTGATTTTGATTTTTTGCTGAACTCTATTGTTTATGAAATCTTGGCACCTACTTCACAATTTAATTAATAATTCCCAGGGGAAGGGTGCCAACCACACGTCTGTGGGCTGCCAGTTCACACTGCCCATGGCAAACAGGAATGGCTGGGCTGGTCCTGCTAGTAAAACCAAGCCAAATGGACAGATCAGAGATGGAGGCAAGAAGGTGCTGTGTTAACCCAGCAGTCCTGCACTTGTTCTGGTGTCAGGGTTTGGGCATCACAAAGAGAGGCAAACTCTCCTGGAGCTGGGCAGCCTGGCTCTGCTGGACCATTCAGGAGGTAGCTGGGTCACAAGTGAAGCTCTAAGTACAAGTGAGCTGCTCCTAACCGTTTTCTTGTTCGGTCACTGAGTCATGTCTGACTCTTTGCAACTTCATAGACTACAGCATGCCAGACCTCCCTCTCTTGCACTGTCTCCCAGAGTTTGCTTAAATTCATGTCCATTGACTTGGTGATGCCATCCAACCATCTCATCTTCTATCGTTCCCTTCTCCTCCTACCTTTGATCTTTCCCAGCATCAGGCTATTTTCTGCTCCTAACAGTTGGGAGCATCTAATTTTATCACAGTCAGTGCTGTCGCCTGGTTGAAAGGAAGAGAAGAACGAATGTCCTCTGGACACAGGTACTGGGCTGAATGCTTGACTGCTCAGGGCTGGCTTTCCGAGGATGCGACCTTTGCGGTTACACAGCCCTGTGCTCAGAAGGCCCTGCCTTTGCATTTATGTTCTGCGTCACCTCTTGAAACTCTTCAGTAATTTTTGAAAAAGAGGCCCCATGATTTCCTTTTGCATCTAGCATAGTCTGCTTTGCGTAGATTATCTAATTCCCCTAAGCCCCTCGAGAGGGGAGCATTGTCATCTGTTTCCCCTTGATAGCGGAGCAACCAGAGGCTCAGAGGCAGTCACTTACCCAAAGTCACAGAGTGGAAAAGGCGTGAGGCAGGATTTGTAGTCAGAGTTTGCAACCCTGGAGGGCAGGATCTTGGTTTCTCTGAAAAGTCAGTAGTATGTTCTAGTGTTTGGGACCTTGGCGTGGCGAAGACTGTTGGGAGACGGAGGGCATGGGAGGAAGAGGTAGACCCAGCTCAGGTGGCAGGTTACGTGTTCCTAGTTAGTTTCTAGTAGTTGACTGTTTGATGGCACTGTCTCCTTTGAGCGCCCGCTGGGCCATACCTCGAGTCAGGCACCAGGATGAGTGTTTCTTCCTAAAGCACAGCAAGAAGCTCTAGTCTTCAAACAGACTTTGAGGTTCTGGCCCTTCACTGGTGGTCACCTCACAGGCTGCCCCCACTACCGACGCCCCCAGAACCCACCTGCGGTTCTGTGTGATTGCCACGCGTGCCCTCCTATATTACACAGGGATTCAGATTCTGCAGACACCTGATGAGGGCTCTCCATCTGCCTGGTGCTATGCTAGGGTGCTGAAGAGGGAGAGGATGGTGGTGGTGATGATGGTCGTCACAGTTGATAATGTTAAGTAGGTGCTTATGGGTGCCAGGCAACATGCTAAGGGTTTTATCGAATTAACTCATGTAATCGTCACACCCCCTCCCACCCCACTGTCGTGGGAAGTATCATTATTTCCATTTACAGATGGAAAAACTGATGCCCAAAGAGCTTAAGTAACTCCCCAAGTGTTGCGTGACTAGGAAGAGACAGAGCTCTATTACTGTTCCATACGGAGCCCATCGGCCTGCTCTGGGGGACCTTACAGTAAGTAAGAGAGCGCTTGAAATCACATGTGCCCTAAGGAAAGTGCATGCTGACAACCACCATGGCGAGGATTAGAGGATTTATATTTAGTTTTTGCTCAATGCCGGGCACACCTCTAAGCATTCTGCTTGTGTCTTGAGTTTTCCCGACAAATCAGGGAAATAGGTTCTTGTCTCCCCATTTTATAAATAAAGAACTCCAGGCCCCAAGTGATGCAAGTTATCAGTTAGAGGTCATGTAGAAAGTGGCAGAGTCAGGGTTCAAACCTGTAATCTATTGCACCTTCCAGAGAGCACAGTCTGAGGGTTTTGGGAGGCTTCACAGAGGAGGTGATCCCTGCGCCTGAGCCAGGACTGAGGGATCAGGAGGAGCTTCCCAAGACAGATGGAGCAGTGTTCCCAGGCAGTGAGCTCAGCAGGGTCAGAGGTTGAGAGGCGGGATCATGGCCCAGCTGGTCACTGGATGGGTGGATGTGGCTGGAACCCATTGCAGCGGAGGCAGGTTGCAGGAGATGATGGGGTCGGGGAGGCCCACTCAGGGAGGACCTTGCTGTCCCCAGGGGCAGGGCGGGATTCCTCAGGAGAAGATGCACAGGACTGTGCGGCCATGGAGTGGAATTCCAGGCTCCTGGTACCACGAAGACAAAGCGGGACTCTGAGTTTTAACATGCAGTCAGCTTTGTTGTGCCCAAGTGGAAATCCAGCAGCACTCCTATTTTTGCCTGGCTTTTACGTAAACGACCTAGGCAGATCCCGCTGCCTGTTGTCAGTCCAGGCGGAGACCAAACTGCTGTCAAAATAATCCTTAGATTTTTCTCTCTCACTGCCAGCTGTTGTTGGTCTGAGTTCTCTTCCACAAATGCCACCATTCAAGGGGCTGTCTTGAGAGGGATTTCAGATATGTTTATTCCCTCAACCTCTCAAAAAAAAAAGGGCTCACACAGGCGTGATGAAATGTTAGAAACAGCTCCGTTGTGAAATCTGAGGGAGTTTTGGGCGAGGGTCATTTTCCGTGATGTGAGGATGAGTAGGACATGGACTTTGCCTTCCGCCTCCTCCCTACCCCTGCCTAACCATGCAGTAGCCCAGACAGGAAGCCTCTTCTGTGAGAAGGAAAGGAGAGAAATAAGACACTGGGTATGCCCAGGCTTCCCGGGGTGGAAAGTGAGTTCCCTGGTTGTAAGGCGTTTATGTCAGCCCTCCTGCCATATTTTCCATTAAGGGCACCATCCTGGCTTTGAGATTCCCGACCACCAGCCACATAATTACCTGGCTGGGCTGCCCCCTGCTGGAGCCCTGCAAAATTCTGATGTGCAGCTTGGATTCTTTCTGCGGCTGGTGACCAGAGCTTGCAATGAAAGCATGATATAGAGGGAGAGATTGTACATCTGATGCGTCTCTGCCTCGCTTACAATCTTGCAGGATATGTCCTGTGGCCTAAAACTGGTTCCCTTAATCCAGCCTACAAACCCTGGCTGATGGGGCCTCCAACTCTCCGTTTTGGAACCCCCCTTCATCCTCATACCCCCTCTACTTCAGGGCTCTCTCTCAAGAACACATCCGTACTTGCCCTTAACCTGGCTCACTCACCTTCATCCATCCTTCAGCTGCCATCTGAACATCAGGAAGCCCCCCCAGAATCCTTGGGCTGAGACCACTGTTCCCCTGGACCCCGTGTGCTACCCGTGGCATCACTTTCATTTATTCCAATTGCTTGTTCATGCGTCTGCTCCTCTCCCTTCAAACTCCCACCCCACAGACACAGAGTTGTTCCTGTCTGATGTCTTCTTGCCTCCGCATCCCGTCTCACCATGCCTGGCACGCAGTCAGGACTTGTCAGATAGATGCCTAACGGAAGCCTCTGGGGCATGCTACCACAAGAAATGGGCTAGCGTGGGTAAGGAGGCTCTTTATAAACGTCCGTTTGCCCTGCTGAGGTTTTTCTTCAGAGTGTGCGTGCCTCTGTCTTGTCACCTGTGAGCTGGGCATACATCTGGTCCCGCCTGTGCATAGAACAAAAGGAGGGGATCAGGGTCAGCGACATTTGAGGAAACCCAGTAAAAAGGCTGTAACCCATTTCTTCCTCACTCCAGGTCTTACCTCTTTAATAATCTGCTCCCAGGGCCAATTATCTCTTTCCTGCTCAGCCCACCTCCTCTCTCCTGGAAACCCAGCCTGATTAGCCCTTCGCATAGTCCATCCAGCTCAGGGGTGCTCGGGGCTGGCTGAACGCTGGCCTCATTTCTGCAGAGCAGGAGGAATCCTCGCTGAGCCCTGCAGCCAGTGGTGGAGGTGTCTGTGGGCTTCTCCCTGCGATCAGGGAACCTTTGCTTTCTCACGCATGCTTCTCCTGACTGTCTCTGTGCTCCTGGGCTCTTTCCAACCCTACGCCGCCCTCTGAGCTTCCTGTGGACCACCTGGAGATTTCAGGCATCAACCCCACTGTTTGTAGACTAGGTTCTCACCTGAGTCTGCTGGGAACTTGTGAAGATCCTTGGGACCTGAGAGAGAGGAGGAGGAGCTGCTGGGGTAAGAGGTGCTAGCCGACTCGAGAGAATCCTCTACTCTTCTGCAAGCTTCCTCTCTTAACCCCCAGGCTGGCTACTGTTGAGTGGCTGATGTGTGCTGGGAGCAGAGAGAGATGTGGCTGCCTCTCTGAGAGCCTTTAGAAGGATGGGGTAAGGGGGCAGGTGGGAAATGGGATCAAAGGAAAAGCTTTCGAACCAGATTCGAGGGAAAACAGGTTCTCTGGGGATCTGGGTGGTGGGAGCTGATGGGCAGAGGAGTCTGGGTGCTTCTGCAGGGCTGTGCTTGCGTCCTGCTCCTTCCCTTTGGCCGGGAGACTGGGGGATCCACTCTTGGACAGTTATCTCACCAGGACTGTTGAGAGGGTGGTTTCCCACAGCAAGACTAGAGGAGGGGGTAATGGATGCTAAGCAAAGAAATATGCAGCTGATCAGTCACAGACAGTTGTCTTAGTAAAACCCATCTTTCCCGCCCTCCCTCCTGCCCTGGCAAACCTGCAAGGCTCCCCTGTCCATTTTGCAGAAGCGGGCTCAGTGCTCCTTTCAGACCCGAGCACATTTCTTCGGTATATCGAGAGGCCACTCAGGGTCAGAAGCGGTCTCAGAGCGAGGCTGGGTCTCAGAGCGAGGCTGGGTCTCTGGCATCGGCTCAAGTCTTTTCAAAAACATCTTGGTCTCTTATCTTCAAACCCATCCCGCTGATGATGACGGGGTGCAGCCTGCAGAACAGGCCCCGCTTGGCTTGGGACTCCCTAGGGAACGGCGAGGACAGTGGTTTGTCCCTCATCCCCGGGCAGCCCTGTCCTCCAGAAACCACCCAGAAGTGGAGCAGAGCTCCCCGACACACTCAGGCTGCCCTGGTTCCCGCGCTCGGCTCGCCTCTGCCTCCTAACTGGCATGGTTTCTCTTTGCAGCAGAGAAGAACCCTCTGGGATGATAAGCCGGCCTTCCCCGGGGAGGATGGAGTGGATCATCCCTCTGATTGTGGTATCAGCCTTGACCTTCGTGTGCCTCATCCTTCTCATTGCTGTGCTCGTTTACTGGAGGTGAGTCGCCAGGCAGCCCTGGCGTGGGGCTCGGGTTCCGCTGTCAGCACGTGCCCGTAAGGGGGGCTTAACCAAGGGGAGGGGACGCCCACGGCCTCTTCACTTAGAAAGGTAAGGTGGCTGCGGTGCTTCTTGTGTTACCCCCTGGGAGACGCGCTTTATCTGCAAGAAACTGGCGATACAGAGCCACTGTTGAGATTAAGGCACCCATGATGAGCTCCTAGAATTTAGTGCCAAAGAGGCTTTTGCTCAAAAATCACGGAGATGCGAGTTCAAATACCAGCCCTACTACTTGCTGGCTACAAATCCCATTTCTCACTTTGCGCTTTAGTTTCTGAACCTGCAAAATGAGTTAATAAGTTTCTGAGCGTTCCCATTTTCTCGGAGACCATGCTCCACTTTGTCATAAGCACATAATAGCTCCTCTTGACCTTAAAATTTTTTTCATAGCCTTTTACTGAAAATTCAGTGATAGAACATTTATCATATTCTGTGGCATTTAATACTCATAAAGATGGCTGATGGTAAGTCATCCCTATACTAGCATCATCCTTGAACTGGTTCTCACTGCTTCCCGAGGGAAGCCTATTTGAAGCTTCTATTTAAAAGTTGTCTGTTTTCTCAGCTCCACACTGTCAGCCAGTTTAACTGAGTGAGATAGGCTGGCCCACTTGGTTGCCCTGGCAGGCTTCACCTCTCTAACTGATGTAGGAAGCTTCTGCCCTTTAACAAGTTTCATCAATAATGGACAGGCGTCATGTTTCCCTCGCTTCTTTCCATTCATTCGATGAATTTTGAGCCCCTGTTGTGTGCCAGACAGTCTTCTCTCATGAAGCTCACATTTTGGTAGAGGAGACAGGGGATAAATAAAGCAAACAAGATGATGTTACGTGTACAATGAAAAAGTCAGTCTGGAAGGTGGAGGGGGATGCTGAGGCTTTAGGGTGAGTGGTCAGAGTGGTGGTGGCGGTTGTTGCTTGGTTGCTGGGTCATCTCTGGCTCTTTGTGAGCCCATGACTATGACCCTCCAGGCTCCTCTGTCCATGGGATTTCCCAGGCAAGAATACTGGAGTGGGTGGCAATTTCCTTCTCCAGGGGATCTTCCCAACCCAGGGATCAAACCTTCATCTCCTCTTGGCAGGCAGGTTCTTTTTCCTGGGAAGCCCTCAGAGCAGTTAAAGAAGGCCTACCTGGTAAGGGGTATTTGTCCAAAGGAATCAAACGGGCTCCATCTGGGGCAGGTTCCAAGCAGAGGAAATTGCATGTATAAAGGCCCTGAGGCAGAAATGTACCTGCTGTGTTCCAGCAAGAGCCAAGAGCTGTGGCTGGAGCAGATGAGCGTGGGGAGAGAGTGTAGGACAAGGTATCAGGAAGAAACAGGATAAAGAGGAGTTGGTCATGTATAGCTTTGTGAACACTCCAGACTGCTGGAACACATTGCCTTTTGCCATGACAGAAGGAGTGTTTGGTAGAGAAGTGTGGTGATTCAGGATTCCTTGGCTGTGTTGCAAAGACCACTGAAAAGGAGCCGGGGCAGAGGCAGAGAGACCAGCTAAGGGACTACGGACTTGTCCAAGAAGGAGTGATGCTGGCTCGGATGAGGGCAGCCACGCAGGTTGTGAACTGACGGACTGTAGATACATCCTAAAGGTGAGATCAACAGAATCTGTGAACAGATGGTGTCCCTGGGTCTGTTTTCGATCGGAAAGGTCAAGGGAATAAGGAAGGGTTCATCTGAGGGCTTCCGCTGGCATCTAAGGGTAACCATGGTGCTGTTCGCTCTGTAGACCAGCAGGGTAATAGCTGATGTGTGTTTCGTGGTGAGCCTAGGAACACTAGACTCAAGTCCCTGTCACCCTTTCTCTGAGACATGACGCTCTGCAAACAGATACTGTCTGGAGCCCACTGATTGGTACATCGGAGCTGCCTAACATGGGTTACACTGAGTGCCTAGAGGTAACCAAAGGTCTGCACGCCCTCCTCTTGTCTCTGCGCGGTGCTGTGTGGTTTTAGTTGCAGACTCTCCGCAGGAAGGAGCAGAGAGGACCCACCACTGCCCCAGGCTTGGTAACCCTAGCAGCTCCAGTGTGGGAAAAGGTCCTGTTCCCAGTAGTTCTAGCACAAACCTCAGTGTTATTTCTGCTTGGCCCACCTTGCTTCTCTGCCTCCCTGATAAGGGTCATGCTGGCCACTGAGGACCATGGCTATTTGGTCAAGCGGATGTGGATACCAGGCTGACCAGACAGACTTGCTGATGGCAAGCTGCTTACAGGAAGGGGCTGTGCAGTGTCGTCAAGAGAGCTTTTAAGGTCCTTCCATTCAAGATGTATTTCCCCATGAGAAAGTCATACTGTGTATACTTTTGAAAAAACTCAGTGAGTCTGAATTGCACATACATATTGAATAATGTTATTTCATGTTTAAAATATGTTTATAATGTTTTGTACATGTTGTTTACATGTTAGTTAGTTACTATTAGTTGCTCAGTCGCATCCAACTCTTTGTGACCCCATGGACTATAGCTTGCCAGTTTCCTCTCTCCATGGGATTCTCCAGGCAAGAATACTGAAAACGGTTATCATTCCCTTCTTCAGGGAATCTTCCTGACCCAGGGATCAAACCCAGGTCTCCTGCATTGCAGGCAGATTCTTTATCATCTGAGCCACTAGAGAAGCTGATATACGTATTACATGTGTATAGTCAAAGCTTGGTTTAAAGTAACGAGAGGTTTAAACCTCCTTCAGTAGATACTGCCTATGAGTTGAGGTGTTGTTTGTTGTTTTGGAGGGTTTTTTTTTGTTTTTTGTTTGTTGTTGTTTTTAACAATTTTATTTATTTCCTTTTAGCTGTGCTGGGTCTGCTGCTGTGCAGGCATTTCTTTTGTTGCAGCTGCTGGGGGTCACGCTCTAGCTGCAGTTCAGAGGCTTCTCATTGCTGTGGCTTCTTTACTGTGGAGTACGAGCTCTAAGCACGCAGGCTTCAGTGGCTGCGGCACATGGACTCAGTCGTGGCCCCCAGGCTCTAGAGTGCCAGCTCAGTAGCTGTGGTGCACGGGCTTAGTTGCTCCGCAGTACATGGAATCTTCCCAGATCAGGGATCAGACCCGTTGTCCTGCACTTACAGGCAGATTCTTTACCACTGAGCCACCAGGGAAGCCCTGCCTGAGTTTTTACCAAACTCTTAACATGCCAGTACACAGGAATGAGTGCAAAGGAGAAACTTCTTTCAGAACAGGCAAAGTGAAATTGAATTAGCATCAGGACAGATGAGTTGGCCAAACATGAGAAGAGCCTACAGGGAACAAGGATCTTTTTTTTTTTTTTTCTCTTTTATCAGATATGTTTTTTGCTTTATTATGAACGTGAAAGAGAGCTGTGTTGGGAGAGTACGCAGAGAAAGTGCATACATGCTGAAGGGATGGGTGTTCCCCTCTAAGTGATGCGGTTTTGAAGCTAAAACAACAGTGCTCCTCTGCTGCCTTTGAGGCACCATGAGAGCAGATGGTTGGCAAACAGGCTGGACATAAGTAGAGCACAGAGGCAGATCAGAACCTCCTGGAGTGTTTCATCAGGTGGCAGGCCTGATGCTGAGGTTTCAAAGCAACTCGCCATGGTGGCAGTTTCTATAACTGAGGACTGAGTCTTCGCAGCTATTGCTGTGGTTTCTGCGTGTTCACTGAGGCTGAACTTCATGGCCCAGAAGTGTAACCCTTCACTCCCATTGGCCAGACATGGTCACACATCCCCAAGAACACAGGAGAAGTGGGAGAGTACGCTGGTATTCATGGTGCACCACCAGAAGTGTCCTCAAATGTTGGTATGTTTCTTGAAAAGGACACCTTTGGAGGCCAAATACTAGTTTTGTTACATTTGGCCAAAACTGAAAAATATAGGATGGGAAGCCCAGGTGGCTCAGTGGTAAAGAACTCGTGTGTAAAGCAGGAGACATGGGAGACGTCAGTTCCATCCTGGGTTGGGAAGATCCCCTAGAGAAGGAAACGGCTCCCCACTCTAGAATTCTTGCCTGGGAAATCCCATGGACAGAAGAACTTGTTGGGCATGGAGTCTCAAAGAGTCAGACCACAACTTAGTCACTAAACCAGGAAAAAGTATAGGTGGAGACCTCATATATTTTTGTTCCACTGGAAGGTGTACAGAGGTCCATTGGGGACTATCGGAGCAGTATTTTTACAGGTATCAACATGGCTTTGTGGGAGAAATTTGTTTTGAAACGTAGTTGGCTGAGATGTTACTAGTAGCTCTCTCTCAAATTCTCCTTGCCAGGGTCCTCCTTGAAGAGATGTAGTCAAGTCCCTAACAATGCAAAAGTTGCTGCAAAGCTAGAAATAAACATACAGAGCATCTGGGGACAAGGGACAGAGTGGTGGGGCGGCTAATAAGGATAAACTCACGGAAAATCTTGCTCCTTTTACACGTGGTGCCCTGTGTGTGCCTTTTAAATAGTGCAGCCCGTGTCAGCATGTGGCGGTGCAGAGCTGTAGTCGTTGCTGTTGAAATGAGGGAGGAGAAATCAATTCCATACTTTTTAAACTGTGCCATTTTGGCCCTGTTCCTCCAGACAGTAACAAAATGCACCTTTTGAGTGACTGCAGTCACAAAGTACATTGCAAGAGCTCTAGCCCTTGTCTCACCAAGACAAGCTGTTTATATGGCACTAAAGTGCTGGCGTTCCTGAAAAGATTGGGAGCAGCCAGCTGCTGCCACTCAGAAACAAGAGGAAATTTTGGAGAAGGTTTCTTTGCGATTTGCATCACTTACGGCTGATGCTGGGGAAAGAGCTGTATACAGGACCTCCAGACCATATCCTAGGGCACACACCTTGTTTGTTTATTATCTTGTTCCATGGAATAGCTTAATACTGTGTAAGTAAGACATTAGTGTCCCCTTAGAATTGTCAGGGTTGGGAAAATATTTTTAATTTTTTTTTCCCTGTAACCTTGAGGAAAATTGCTTTGAAGGTAGCTGTTCTTCTCTGATGAGCAAATGAAGTCTTACCCCTGAAATGGCTTCATACATCTTAAGGTCTAACCAGTCAAGAGTCTTTTACTGAGTATTCAGCATATCACACATGTGCTACGTGGATTGCATTGCCACCTAATTAAACATTCAAATCCTAGGAATTATGACATCCATTTTGCAGATCAGAAAACTGAGGCTTGGTAAAATCATAAGTGAGAGCATTCATCTCTAGTGGCTCCTGGATTTGAACCCAGCAAATGTGACTTCAGGGGGCACAGTGATAAAGAATCTGCCTGCCAATGCAGGAGATGCAAGATACACAGGTTCAATCCCTAGTCGGGAAGATCCCCTGGAGTAGGAAATGGCAACCCACTTCTCTGTTCTTCCTGGAGAATCCCAGAGACAGGGGAGCCTGGAGGGCTACGGCCCATGGGATCGCAAAGAGTCGGACACGACTGGGTGACTGAGGACACACAGCACAGTGTGACTTCACTGCCCACCATGTGAATCATTACATTATTTTGCCTAGATGAGGAGTAGCTTCTCTGGAGGCATTCGCTTCCTTCCACAGTCTGTTCTTATAGCTCATTTGCTTGTTGAAAAGATCTGAAAAGATCTTATGATTTGGGTCTGCCAAAGTCGCAAAGGAGAAAACCTGAGGACCACTTCTATTTTCGGGTGTTTAAGAAGCAGAATAGATTTTGATGCTGAGTAATACTACCTACCTGTCCTATTCTTAGTCCCAGCTAATCAGTGCTATTTTACCTTGATGACAAATTGAGCATCTCATTGACCATAATTGTAGCTTGGGAGAGAACTTTCCAGAGGCGTAAAAACAGCTTCGCTTCTCAGATTCAGAGAGAGCTGAGCTAAGTACAGAGACTCCAGAACAGCAAACAGTAAAGTCTTAAGTGAGAATTGTAGAAAGTAACCCTCGTTGGTTGAAGTTTGGTAGTAGAAGGATTTCACTTTCTGGTCTGAGAAATCCACATCCCTCTTGAGCACACAACTGAGCTGTCTGTAAATTCCATGTATATCAGTCAGTCCACACCAGTTTAGCTTCATAGGCAGGTGGAGAAAGGTCTCTCTTTTTACTCTCATCTTTAGACGTCCAGAAATTTTGCCCTCTGTCGGTGCCTCCACATTTAGGATGCTGTTCGTGAAAGCAAGTGTGTTTTGTTGACACGCAATTTTTCTCTCTCCTTAGATGTTCAGGGGGAGACAGTGTAATAAATAGGAAGGGACATAAACCACAAATTTGTGCGGGGTTTGAGTTGGCATGGCAGAGGCTCTGGCAGACAGACAGCTGCACGTGAGGTCAAGTGTGGGCATGTGCCAACATCCTTCCTGCTGGAGGAACGGTTGGCCACGTGTGCCCAGCAGAGCTCGGGTCCCTCCTGGATTCCACAGTAGCAGCAGTGACACTCAGAGCACTGTGAGCCGTGTGCAGGCTCTCCTCCCATCTGCTGTAGCAGCGGGTGCTTCCAAGCCTGCTCGCCAATCACTGGATTTGGTTTAGACATTAGTCTCCCACCCCCATCCCAGGAAGGTCACAAAGGAGCTGGGGCAATAGCAGTGATTCCTCCCGTACGTGACTATGAACAAGCTAGCGAGGAGGAAGCATGATAATAATAAGTCACGATAATAATAGTATTAGTATCAAATAATAATAAGCACAATAATAATAAGTCACAGCAGCCAATAGTGATGAATTAGCACAAAGCAAACGTGACATGACTTAATCCTCACAGCAGCCACGGGTGTTGGCCATGGTGTTGGGGACTGTTCCTTCCTTCCCGTTGGAGGAAACAGTGTCCACAAAGGGAATGGACTTGCCCAGGATCACAAGCTAGTACCTTTAAGAAGTGCAATTGACCTTGGTGGGTTTTTTTTGTTTTGTTTTGTTTTTGTGGCTGTGCCATGCACCATGTGAATTCTTAGTTCCCTGACCAGGGATTGAACCCATGCTCCTTGAGGGGGAAGTGTGGCTGGAGTCTTAACCACTGAACCACGAGGGAAGTCCCTACAGTTGACCTTTGAACAAGGCAGGTTTGACTGCAAGGATCAACTTATACTTTGAGTTTTTTCTAGTAGTCAGCACTGCAGGACTATGCAGTCTGGTGTTTGGTTGAATCCATGGAATCACAGATGTCGAGGAACTGTGGATACAGAGGGCCAAGTACATTGCATGCAGATTTTTGACTGTGCAGAATGTTGGCACCCTTATCTCCATGTTCAGGGGTCAGCTGCACTCAAACCTAGGCCTTTGTTTTGTTTTGTTCACCTAAAAGACCCTTGACAGGTGGCTCATGTATTCCTTCCTCCCTTCATTTATTCAAAGACATTTCTTAAGCATCTAGTTTGTGTCAGGCACTGGAAACCCACCAGGGCTTCCCTGGTGGCTCAGAGGTTAAAGCGTCTGCCCACAATGCAGAAGACCCAGGTTCGATCCCTGGGTCGGGAAGATCCCCTGGAGAAGGAAATGGCAACCCACTCCAGTATTCTTGCCTGGAGAATCCCATGGAGGGAGGAGCCTGGTAGGCTACAGCCCATGGGGTCGCAAAGAGTCTGACACGACTGAGCGACAAAGTACTAGTACTGGAGATGTGGCGAGAAGATAGAGGTCCTGTCTCAAGGAGTATGTAAGGGGTCTTCCCTGGTGGCTCTGTGGTAAGGAATCCACCTGCTGATGCAGGAGACACAAGTTTGATCCCCAGTCAAAGAAGATCCCACATGCTTTGGAGCAACTAAGCCGATGCACCACATGATTGAGCCTGTGCTCAATAAATAAAGTTATTGAGCCCAGGAACCCCAACTGCTGAGTGGGTTGGGGGTGGGAACCCCAACAAATAAATAAATAAAGTTATTGAGCCCAGAAACGCCAACTATTGAGTGGGTTTGGGGTGGGAACCCCAATAAATAAAGTTATTGAGCCTAGGAACCCCAGCTACTGAGTGGGTTGGGAGTGGGAACCCCAAGCCCATGTCTTGCAGCTACTGAGGCCCACATGCCCTAGAGCCCTTGCTCTGAAGCAAGAGAAGCCACAGCAATAAGACGCCTGCACACCACAGCTAGACCTAGCTCCAGCTTGCTGCAACCAAAGAAAAAGCCCGCATAGCAACAGAGACCCGGCACAGCCAAAAATAAATAAATAGTTACATTAAAAAAAAGTGTGTAGCTTAACAGAATAGATGAGCAGGTAGAAAAAGGTGGTCCCAAGTAGAGGTTACAAACTGGTGCCTTGTTTTACTGGTTTTGTGTAACTGACCTCTTGTTTTTAGAAATGAGAATTACTTTGAAAATGGGCAGATTTTGCTTAAAACTCCCCCTGTCTGGATTCTCCTGAGAAACACTGAGGGGTGAGATCACTGTTCTCATAGTCTCTCATGGCGCTGGTGGGCTGCACAGACGTGACCGTGGTCCCCTGCTCACCGGTCTGCCTATCTCCACCCTGCCCTCGTATGTGCATTCCCAAGGTCAGTGGTGATGAAGGGGGACTGTGCTCCCGGAGGTACTTGAGCTAAGCAGAAGGGAGTCAGGGAAGGCTTCTTGGAGGAGATGTTTGGCTCTGATTTTCATAGAACGGAGAAGAAGGATAGACGTTCAGAGTGGAGGAAACTCTGTGTGAGCTGATAGAGCAGCATGTGTTCTTGTTGTGTTTGATACTCCTTGGGGAAAAACACACTTCCTCTTTGCAAAATAAAGTCCACTTTCATGGGCAGCCTCAGATTCTTTTTAAGGGAATCTGGGGCATGTACAGAGGCACTGGGTCAGTCTGAGCTGCTTTTCTGCATCTCATATGAGGGAGGGAATGAGGATCAAAAGACAGATTTACGTGCAACTTTTCTCAAATCTGGAAAAAGCCGCGCTTCCAAGGCATAATTTTTGGTGGCTTTGCGTGATCACCTTTATCATTTTGGAAACAAACTGCCCTCAGGGCCACCTGTATTCCAAGCATCATTTTTTTCTTTTATAATCCGATAACTGCTCATGTCAGTCATCTCTGTCCAAAACATGGACCTGTAGCCATAGTTCAAGAAGGTTTTAATGTAATCATTAGGAATAATTGTTGCAATCCAGCTCTTCAAAGCCTGACAGGTGTGGAGCCAGTGGGGAGAAGAAAGCGCATTTCCTGATGCTGAAATGTGGCTTGCCTCTGAGGATTTTTTCCTAATGACTTGGTGGCGTCTTGCTCTGAGATGCTAAAAGGCATGGGGGTGGGGAGCCTTTAGAGACCCCAGCTGTTCCTGAAGATGGTCACCTATTTTTTTTCTTTCTTTCTTTTCTCTGGACAGCTGTGTGCAGGGGAATCTGGGTCACGTGGCAGATCCCAGGCAACTTTTTCCTCAATAACTGTTTCCCAAGTGGCTACTCAGGGCCCTTTCAGAATTCAGGAGACCCATCCGTTGTTATAGTAACCGGCCCCCCTGCTGTCGAGTTGGCCCTGAGATGCCAGCCGAAGCTCTTGGAACCAGGGAACACGTAGTCACTTAGACAAAAGCAGGGAGAGACTCGCCACTAAAGACTGCCATCTATGCACTGTGATCCTTAAGAGACAGGACTGATGCTGTGAAGAAGCAAATGGCTCCATTTTTCAACCACGCTCGCTTTGCAGGAAAGGGAAACTCCTAGACATATTCAGTGTCTGTTACATCCCCGGTGCCTTTCTTTGGATTTCTCAGAATGAAGAGCTCTGTCTCCCAGGGTTGATGAGGTCTGTCTTGTTGGGTTTCTCAGGTAGCCCCCTCGATTATTTGGGATATTAGTTTTGTAGCATTTGCTTCTCAGCGGAGTGTTGTCAGTTTACAGGGTGGGAGTTTGAAGCGCCTGCGATTGTGTGTGAGGAGAAACTGCGGAGATAGCCGGCTCGGCTCCAAAATTCCTGAAAGAGTGAGTCTGGCAGAATTCAGAGTAGGGCTAAGGGTTGAGAAGAAGTCTAAATATTTTAGGAAGCTGCAAATTTCAAGTTCTTATGAAAATTTGCAAAAACACTCCCAACACACTCGTGATTCCCTGGGATTGATGTTGGTAGCCGCGCTGCGTGTGAGAGAGAGGTTTTGAGGACAGTTGTTGCAGTTCCACAGTGTGCTCAGTAGAGGGAGACAAGAAGTTCTGAATTAAGCACCTTCCCCCCTCCACTACTTCTTAATCATTTTCCCGAGTTTTGACTTAGCCCTCCTTTGGTTTTGGCACCAAGCACTTTTACCCACCATTGAGGCTGTTAATTATCAACATAAAGGAAATCTTGTATTGATGGAGAAGGAAAAACTAACAGCTTCGCATCAGAGAAAGTCCATTCCGAGAAGCAGGAAGCCGCCAAAACAATCAGAAGTTCACAAATGTTCTTTGAAATCACGTCCTGAATGCAGAGTTCTGCATGAGATTAAGAAGAACTTCCAGAAAGGAGTTCTTCTTCCTTATCTGTGTTAGTCTCTACTGTCCTACGGAGTTAATAAATAATAGAAAATCCTTTTGATGTGAAATCCTATAGCCCAGGTGGTTTGGAGGTTACATATAATTAAAGCAACATTTCTCAGGGTAGCCACAGTGCCTCTTTTCGAATGCTAGAGCCAATGCTTTGCTTATTTAAGTATTGAGAGGAAATTCAACGTCAGACTCAGTATATTCCAGTCACCTGCCCACTGCGGCCCCACCCCACCCCAGCCGCCCGTGTCTGAGCTGCCCTCGTTTATCCCACCCCCTGCACTGGGAATCAAAGCGTCTTTACAGAGAGGGGAGACATGCATGGGGAAAAGACCAAGCCCCAGACCAGTCTCACAGCACCAGTTTCAGAGAAATCTGTGGCAGAGCTGAGGTTCAAATGGTACCCAGCCTGTTCCTGCCAAATTGTGTTTATCCCAGTGGTGTTTTAAGCCATCCTATTTGCCAGGGGAGCTTGTCAGAGGTGGGAGGCTCATCAGAAGCTGTTACTGGGTCAGTGGTATCCTTAACTTCTGATCACACTGGGATTGATAACAGATTTCTAGTATCTTAAAGCAGCTTTTTAAGAGCAGAATTTCCCTTTTTGCATTTCTTACCTCAGTTTTGAAAAAACTGTAAGAAGCCCAGTTATCTTTGTGGGTAAACCCTTCTCTTTGGAGCACGTCCTCTGCGAGGTCAAGCGGTGGGGTTGGTCTGTGCGAATGGGAGGGAGGGGTGGCTGATTGAAAGTACTGTCTTCTACACCTGTTCTCTTCTGTTTTTTGTCCATTTAGAGGGTGTAACAAAATAAAGTCCAAGGGCTTTCCCAGACGTTTCCGTGAAGTGCCTTCTTCTGGGGAGAGAGGAGAGAAGGGGAGCAGGTGAGGGGCAGTCAAGCTGAAGGTGGGGAGGGGGTCTCTTTGGCCGGGACTGGCTTGCTGGATTTTTGTTCTGTTGCCATGGGGAGTCAAGCCCTCCGGACAGCACAGCGCTGAGACTCACCTGTTCTACCCCAGCTCCCGAAAGAGTGGCTTGCAAGCATCAGTGTGGCTGGCGGGTGGCTGGTAGCGATGCCAGTGTGTCCCGCGTGTGCTTGCTTTGCTTGATTTTGCCATTGGAGGGGGATTTTTTATTTCTAGGATGGGGATATTTTATGCTTATGTGTTTGTTTGTCTGTTGCATCCCTTTTTTTCTGAAATTTCAGATGTCTGCATGTTGGAGAGCTGTAAAAACACTTTATGCATGCATTTAGCCTTGTGAGTGAAAGGCATCTTGTAGAAACCTTAATTTGTCAGTGAGTTAAAGGAGAAGGGCTGGAAGAAAAGAGAGAAATAAATGGTGTTAGAGCATTTTTTTTTCCATAAGAAGGCTAAAATTCAAATAAATACAAGAGTTTTTGATGGCTTGAGTACTTGAAAAAATTATCATCCTGCAGAGATTTATAATAAACCTTTAGAAGTCAGGATTATATAATCTTAATCAGCACATGTAAGCCCTTGATACTTTCTGTAAGGCTTACCTAGGCAAACTCTACTTAAGATGGTAATTAATGCTTTAATATTAAATGGCCTCTTAGAATAATTCACTATTCAGTGTTTCGTTGTGAGTAGCCCCTTGTTCCTTTTCAACAAACCAGTTTATGGAATTGATATTTGACTTTTTGCATGAACTTATTCATCTCCATTGGTTGTGGGTAAAACAGATGATGAGATGAAATTGTAGCTGATGCACCCACTATAATTGGGATAGCTGTGAAATCTAAGAAGGTATAGTATAAGAATTGTGGAAGATCAATGACAAATTCTATGATCTATCTTCTTTTAAGCTGAACGGTGCAATTTTGGGCTTTTAGAGAAAGGCAGCAACTGCTAACTGGTAATGCAATGATTCTTTCTATCATCTCTTTTTCCTTATTGAAGTCTTTAATTTTGAATCCCATTTTCAACACTTCAAGAGTAAAAATTGAAATAGAAACCCCTCTGTATAAGTTTTAGATTCAAAGATCTAGTCTTAAGGGAAAGACCTCGGACCTCACTTAAATGACCAACTTTCATGCCCAGTTCATTATAAATATAATGTAGTTTTGACTCCTAACACTTTATTTGTGCCATCATTTCCTTGTGAATGGCACAAAGATAAATGCTCATCCAGTTTCTAAGTCCTTTCCAGACACAGTGCCACAGCCAGGTGGACTGTTACTAGCTCTGATTTTTGTACTTGGCCCCAAAAGAGGGAGTGGGCTCGTTAGAGAGGCTACGTTTTGTTATAAAGCACTCAGTCCCTCTGGTATCTTCTCTACCTCTGAGTGCCAGAAGCTTGGGGGAAGAACAGTTTTATGTAGGTCTAGAAGTTTCCCGAGGACTATCTTGGGAAACTGCAGGTATTTATAGAATTCACCTACTTGTGAATCATAGTTTTGACTTTACTTTTTTTTTAATAGTGTAGCAGCTAAGACAGACCTTGGCTCAGGGAGTAGTAGCTTCTAACTGCAGCTCTGCCTCTTTGTGACTCTATGACCTTGAGTTACTTACCTAAGCTCTCTGAACCTCAATGGACTCCTCCAGAAAATGGGTCTGTGATGGTTCCTTTCAGTGGAGTTGTGAGGAGTTAATGTAATATGTATAAAATGCTGACTGTGTGAGATCTATTACACCATTAGAAGACAAGGAGATTGAGGCTCTGAGAAGTTATTTGTTAGGGCCTCACTGCTCAGGCGACCCAGTGGGGACAGCCCCCTCTGTGGTCTGAGTCCTGAGTGATGATCCTCTCATACCCCCGCGTGCTGTGCTGACCACTCCCTGGTGAAGACCTGGGCCCCATTCTGACCTGATCTGCAAGTTTCTGCTCTTCCTCCTTCTGGCTGCCCCACTGTACTCTTTCTCTCCCAGGCTGCTGCAAGAAGCTGCCCTTCCATCGGCCCCTCCGGCTCCCACCTTGTCTCCTTTGATAACCTCACTGGCCTTAACATTCCTCCCCGTCATTTGTGGGTGAGAGGGCCCCGGGTAGTCCCAGAGTGGACGCGATTGCCAGTGCAGGACCAAGGCTGTTAGAAGTCATTGTTAATGATACCTTCCAGAAAGGAGAAGAAAAGGCAGTAAAAATCAGATCCAAGTATTTACTTTTTCAAGCGAATTGTAGGTTTAAATTTGGAATAGGTAATAATTGACATGGTTCAGAAAGCAAAACGTATAAAATTATATTTACCCTGAGATCACTGTCTCTTCACCCAAACACCCACCTGCTTCCTGCCCCGTTGTAGAGAGGTAACCATTCAGTTTAGTTCAGTTTAGTCGCTCAGTCATGTCCAAATCTTTGTGACCCCAGGACTGCAGCAGGCCAGGCTTCCCTGTCCATCACCAACTCCCAGAGCTTGCTTGAACTCATGTCCATCGAGTCAGTGATGCCATCCAACCATCTCATCCTCTGTCATCCCCTTCTCCTCCTGCCTTCAACTTTTCCCAGCATCAAGGTCTTTTCCAATGAGTCAGTTTTTCACATCAGGTGGCCAAAGTATTGGTGGAAAAGGCATAGCTTTGACTACATGGACCTTTGTCAGTAAAGTAATATCTCGGCTTTTTAATATGCTGTCTAGATTGGTCATAGCTTTTCTTCCAAGGAATAAATGTCTTTTAATTTCATGGCTGTAGTCACCATCTGCAGACATTTTCGAACCCAGGAAAATAGTCTTTCATTGTTTCCATTGTTTCCCCATCTATTTGCCATGAAGTGGTGGGACTGGATGCCATGACCTTAGTTTTCAGCTTTTTCATCTCCTCTTTCACTTTCACGATCTTCCCTGGTGGCTCAGAGGTTAAAGCGTCTGCCTCCAATGCGGGAGACGCGGGTTCGATCCCTGGGTCGGGAAGGTTCCCTGGAGAAGGAAATGGCAATCCACTCCAGTATTCTTGCCTGGAGAATCCCGTGGACAGAGAAGCCTAGTAGGTTACAGTCCATGGGGTCGCAAAGAGTCGGACACGACTGAGTGACTTTACCTTACCTTCACTTTCATCAAGAGGCTCTTTAGATCCTCTTCACTTTCTGATACAAGGGTGGTGTCATCTGCATATCTGAGGTTATTGATATTTCTCCTGGCAATCTTGATTCCAGCTTTTGTTTCATTCAGCCCAGCATTTCGCATGATGTACTCTGCATATAAGTTAAATAAGCAGGATGAGAATATACAGCTTTGACATATTCCTTTCCCAGTTTAGAATGAGTCCATTGTTGCAATGTCCGGTTCTAACTGTTGCTTCTTGACCTGCATACATATTTCTCAGGAGGCAGGTGAGGTGGTCCGGCATTCCTATCTCTTGAAGAATTTCCCACAGTTTGTTGTGATCCACACAAGTCAAAGGCTTTGGCATAGTCAATAAAGCAGAAGTAGATGTTTATTTGGAACTCGCTTGCTTTTTCTATGATCCAACAGATGCTGGCAATTTGATCTCTGGTTCCTCTGCGTTTTCTAAATCCAGATTGAACATCTGGAAGTTCTCGGTTCACATACTGTTGAAGCCTGGCTTGGGGAATTTCGAGCATTACTTTGCTAGCGTGTGAGATGAGTGCAGTTGTGCAGTAGTTTGAACATTAGTTTGAGCATTCTTTGGCATTGCCTTTCTTTGGGATTGGAATGCAAACTGACCTTTTCCAGTCCTGTGGCCACTGCTGAGTTTTCCAAATTTGCTGGCACATTGAGTGCAGCACTTTAACAGCATCATGTCTCAGGGTTTGAAATAGTTCAATTGGAATTCCATCACCTCCACTAGCTTTGTTCGTTACGGTGCTTCCTAAGGCCCACTTTGCATTCCAGGAGCCTGGCTCTAGGTGAGTGATCCACCATCGCGGTTATATGGGTCATTAAGATCTTTGTTGTATAGTTCCTCTGTATATTCTTGCCACCTCTTTTTAATATTGTCTGCTTCTGTTAGGTCCATACCATTTCTGTCCTTTATTGAGCCCATCTTTGCATGAAATGTTCCCTTGGTATCTCTAATTTTCTTGAAGAGATGTCTAGTCTTTCCCATTCTATTGTTTTCCTCTGTTCTTTGCATTGATCACTGAAGAAGGCTTTCTTATCTTTCCTTGCTATTCTCTGGAACACTGCTTTCAGATGGATATATCTTTCATTTTCTCCTTTGCCTTTAGCTTCTCTTCTTTTCTCACCTATTTGTAAGGCCATTTCAGACAATTACTTTGCCTTTTTGCATTTCTTTTCCCTGGGGATGGTCTTGATCACTGAAGCTCCATCCATAGTTCTTCAGGTACTCTGTCTATCAGATCTAATCCCTTGAATCTATTTGTCACTTCTACTGTATAATCATAAGGGATTTGATTTAGGTCATACCTGAATGGTCTAGTGGTTATGCCTACTTTCTTCAGTTTAAGTCTGAATTTGGTAATAAGGAGTTCATGATCTGAGCCACAGTCAGCTCCCAGCCTTGTTTTTGCTGACTGTATAGAGCTTCTCCATCTTTGGCTACAAAGAATATAATCGGTCCAATTTGAGTATTGACCGTCTGGTGATAACCACGTATAGAGTCTTCTCTTGTGTTGTTGGAAGAGTGTGTTTGCTATGACCAGTGCATTCTCTTGGCAAAACTCTATTAGCCTTTGCCTTGCTTCATTTTGTACTCCAAGGCCAAACTTGACTATTACTCCAGGTTTCTCTTCACATCCTACTTTTGCATTCCAGTCTCCTGTGATGAAAAGGACATCTTTTTTGGGTGTTAGTTCTATAAGATCTTGTAGCTCATCATAGAACTGTTCAGCTTCTTTGGCATTATTGATTGGGGCATAAATTTGGATTACTGTGATATTGAATGGTTTGCCTTGGAACAAACAGAAATCATTCTGTCGTTTTTGAGATTGCACCCAAGTACTGCATTTTGGACTCTCTTGTTGACTTTAAGGGCTACTCTGTTTATTCTAAGGGATTCTTCCCCACAGTAGTAGATATAATGGTCATCTGAATTAAACTCTCCCATTCCAGTCCACTTTAGTTCGTTGATTCCTATAATGTCGATGTTGACTCTTGCCCTCTTCTCTTTGACCACTTCCAATTTACCTTGATTCATGGACCTAGTATTCCAGGTTCCTATCAGTATTGCTCTTTATAGCATTGGACTTTACTTCCATCACCTGTCGCATCCATAACTGGGTGTTGGTTTTGTTTGGGCTCCATCTCTTCATTCTTTTTGGAGTTATTTCTCCACTCTTCTCCAGTATCATATTGGACACCTACTGACCTGGTGAGTTCATCTTTCATTGTCCTATCTTTTCACCTTTTCATACTGTTCATGGTTACCATTAGTACCAGTTAATTGTCTGCTCTCAGAGATGGTTATATATGTGTGTGTGTGTGCTTCTGTGTGTGTGGATATATATGAATTTATTCAGTATATTCCTTTATTTCCTTTTACAGAGCAGAATCCTACATATGCTATCAGAAACCTTTGTTTCACATAACAGATTTTTTTCTCTATGTATATGTAGTTCTCATTCCTTTTTACAGAAGCACAGTTTTTTTTTTTTTTTTTTTTTTTGGTATAGTTGTGTTGTGATTTATTGCACCATTCCCCTGTGGCTGTCATTTTGGTTGCTTCCAAGTCTTATTATGACTGACAGTAGTGTGGTGAATAACTTGATATGTTCTTTTGCAAGTTGATAGGTCTGTTTCTAGTATAAATTCAAGAAATTGGCTGTATTCTGAGCTACATGGCATTCGTAACTTTGATAGTGCCCGTTTGCCCTCCCCAGGGGACATAAAGGTGGGCTTCTACCAGCAATGTGTGAGCCTGCCTGTTTACCTACAGCTTCTCCAGCACAGTGTGTTGTCAAATTTCGGTATTTTTGCTAATTCACAGGTTAAAAGGAAAAATGCGTCTTAGTGTATTTTATAAGTAAGGTTACATATCTTTCCTATGGCTCTGCCACTTGTATTTCTTTTACTATGAATTGTTGATCTTTTGCTCATTTTTTTTTTGCATTGTTGGTCTTCTTCTAATGAAGAGAGAGACCTCTTGTCAGCAATTCAGGTTGCAAATGTATTTTCCTAGTCTGTACGTTGCCTTTTAACTGTGTTTATGCTCTGTCTTTGATGTTGATATAATCAGATTTATCCATAAAGTCTGTTTTTGGTTTCTGAGTTTTGAATTCTCGTTAGAAAGTCTTTCCCCCAACTCAGGTTACTTTGTTTTTTTTTTTAAAGGTACTTTTAGGGCTTCAAATGTTAATGTGGAATTCTTAAATCACTTGGAATGAAACCTGACTGATAGTGTGATGTCTGAATCGTTTTTTTTCCCCCAGATGGTCCCAAATATTTTAAAAGTACTACAATCTGGGGCTGTTTAGTGGAGAGGCACATAACACCTCAGTCGATCCTTAAAATAGCTCTTACAGCAAAAACCTGACGGACTTAGTTCAGTCACTATGTTCATGAAATAAGTTCTTGGCAAAGGTGTTTCCCGGGCCACTTTATGGTACAGATACTCAGTCATACATGCAGTAAATGGAATGTGAATTTGCGTTTACTAGCTCCTGCCTGAAATAAGCTGGACTGTCCTGTCCCTGTTAACCCTTCCAGTCAGTAGGGTGTTGTTTCAGTCTCTTGCAACAGTGGGAAAGATAAGGTGAAGAGTTCCTGAAGCCTCAGTTCAGAAATTGAGGACATGCAGACCAGGGCACTAACAGAACAGGAGTGGACTTGAGGCCCTCTTTCTGAATTAATGGCCAGGAGTGTGGCAAGGACTGTCTAGTGCTCACTGTCTTAAAACCAGCTGGAATGTACACATTGCCCTGTTCAGGTTCTGGTCTTGTCAAAATATGGTTCATGAAATTACCTTTTCCTCTCATATCTCCCAGAAAGCGTTACTAGTACTTAGGGGGTCTGCAGGGGTCTCCAGGCAAACATAATGTCTAGCCTGGAAGTTTGCTCCTGCTTCTCTGCGTATTATTTGTTCATTTTCTCCCACTTTCCTAAGATGTTAATTGCAGGCAGTTTGTATCCTCCAATAAAATTCTCACTGCAGAAATCAGAGTCTGATCCCTTCCAGCTGTAACCAGAGTTGGATGGGACATCTCTCCTATCCACCTGAGATCCAAACTATTTCCAAACATTTTCTCCTTATTTAATATGTTTGCTATGTCACCCCGCCCACCCATCATTTCCAAAACAATTTTGTTCGCTTTTCTCTTCCTTTCTCCCATCATCTCCTCCTCACAGCAGACAAGCCCCACTGATCCAGGGTATGACAGTCATCTGTCCTAGGATGCCTGGGAGCACCCTCATGTGAATTATGCCATTAGGTTATGCCCACAAGGATATTAGTATTTGTCAGATCTCAACGTCCCTTTGAAGGTTTAAAGAATATGCAAATAGGAAGTGCAGGTCTGAATTCTTTTTTTTCTAGAAAATGCCTTCCTGAAGAGATACTCTGAGTATAAACCGAGTTTTCCAGAGTGATTTCTGATGCAATAAAGGGAACTTAACGTGAGTGAGTGGTTGCATATGAAAGCGTCTCAGCTGAAAACTGACACGGGACTGCTTTCCAAGCGGAACCCTTGTGTTATTTCTAGCAGACCCTCCTCTTGGAGGAAAAAGCCCACCAACTCCCACAGCCTTTCCCTTCTATTGTTGTCTTTGTCGATTCGATTTCTTAAGAAATCAAATTTTGCCATAATAAATCAATCCGTGTCTTTTCAACATAGCCCTCAGTCATCTTCCTCAAAGGCCCATGAACGTGTTCCCACTTTCTGTTTATAAGTGGCTCTTATTCATACACGGTTTACTACAGCAGTTCCATTTACAAAAGTAAATATTAACATGATTGCTGTGCTTGACAGCATGCGAATAAATGAGAGTATTAGCAAGCATACCACCGTGATGTTAGGTGAGGGCAGTAACAGATTGGTTAAGATCACTTAATTAATATTCAGCAGCATCTCAACCACCCGCCTGTTCTAGCCTCCAATTAGCATTTTGAGCTGCACACCATAGACAAACTCCCTGTCACTCCAGTGTGATTACAGAGCCATTGAACTGAATTTGAAGACAGTGACTTGGTTCCTACTCCCTGTGTATCAGTATTTGGTTCCCTGTGTATCAGTATTTGGTAGTTTCATAATCCCGGGCTTCCCTGATAGCTCAGTTGGTAAAGAATCCTCCTGCAATGCAGGAGACACTGGTTCAATTCCTGGGTCGAGAAGATCCCCTGGAGAAGGGATCGGCTACCCACTCCAGTATTCTGGCCTTGAGAATTCCACAGACTATATAGTCCATGTGGTTGCAAAGAGTCAGACACGACTGAGCGGCTTCCACTTTCACTTCCATAATCCCAGGTTTCCATAGGAGTCTGCATATTGTCCTGCGGCTCTACTGTCACCCATGCCCCATCAGTTACAGTGATGCTGAGGGAAGTGTTACCATAAGCCAAGGACCCTGGATGAGAACAGGGTCTCATCTCAAGCTTGCCAGAGATGTCCAGTTTGACCCAGGTGTCTAGAGGCTTCAGAAAGTCTCCTGTAAGCAGATCCAGATGCCTGCCGTTGGCAACATTGGGCAGTCGAGTTCCAGACAGCTACGAGATAGAGTCTTCCTGGACTGGAGGTCAGCACTTAGCTTTTGAAAAGTATCTTGCATCTAAATTATTCTCAGCCTCCTGTTAGGGGGCAGAAAGAGATCTGAGTAAGGAAATGGTGAGGATGCGTCAGAGGCTTATCTGAGCAGGTACCCGGGAAAACAGGAGGAGCAGAAAGGAAAGCCTTTCTGCAGAAGACTGGTCCTTCTGGGTGATTCTTGCAAAGAAATGAGAGGCCAGGAGGGAGAACCTGGAGGGCTCTGCTTATCTCTGTAGTTGGCTACGTTTTGTTTGAATAGGAAGCCTCTGTAACTTGAGTCTATTTATTAACAGCGGGCACCACTAGA
>SJXQ01001502.1:598718-653209 GCA_006408695.1 Aepyceros melampus | reverse complement strand
CTGGAGCAGCGGGGGGTGTGTGGGGGGTGGGGGGTTTTCATTTGTCAAGAGGGCCAATTAAACACACCAGTCTGTCCTGTGCTGGCAGCATGCGTGTTCCCATGGGGAGCTCTGGGGACTGGCGTTGATGGCTTTTGCATCTCAGTCCGTGTCTGCTGCATCTTGACTGGAAGATGTCCTTGGTACATAGGCTGTGCTGTCTCAAGAGGAGGATTTTTGATTTCTGAAAAAGTCTCTCTGCAAAGTATCTGCCTGACTTGAAAGAATGGAAAATTGTTTTTAGAAATTTCAGTCTAACATCCATTGTTCGTGACTGTGGCTGAAAACATCTATGGGTATTTAAAAGCCCGGCTGATCCATACATACATACCCAGTCCTGCCACGAGGCCTTCAGACCCTGGATGGGTTCTGGGTCCCAGGCAGTGGGATGTGGTCTTGAAACCAAGGAGCTTCTAGCCAGGATCCATGTGCATCTGATCACATGGAGAGGAGTGTGGGGCATCATCCTCTTGACTTCTAGTCAAAGCTTCATCTTAAAACACAGGAGCCCATGTTGGTTTTCTCAGAAGGGATGAATGAATGGAGAGTAGTACAGAAAGCCTGTTTCCACTTAGCTACTTAGAGCTTCCTATAAGATTAGTGGACCACCTTTGGTCAAGAAATGGAGGCAGTTGGCTTGTATTCAGGGACTGTGTTGTATGAGATGGGCATACCTTTCCATGTCAGACTTCAAGGTGAGAGATACTTACTCTGTGAGAGGCTCAGGGTAAGTGGGACCCACAGACTCACCTCTCCCATTTCATTTTCATTCTGATCCAGCTCCCACTTGAGTTGAACTCAGGAAAAATTTCTCCTGCCAACTTGGAATGCCTCTTCGTTGCATCCATCTGGGAGCATTCAGTGAACATGTGGTGGAACTCTTTATTGTGGTACTTGCTTTCTAGGCGTGGGTTTTAGAAAGCCCTCTAACTTGATTGGTTTTCATTGTTCAAGTGGCAGGACGTTTGGAATTGAGGACATCAGAACATCATGAACTGTCTGACAGTCAAGTTCATATCTATAACTGGAATTCCTTCATGGAAACTAAAATTTATTTTGCTGGCAGACAAGCAGATCCATAAAGCCACAAAGGTGGCTTAAAAGGTAGGGGTAGGAGGAACAGCTTTCATTTGAGAAATCTAATTTTTCTCTGTGCTCTGAAACTTGTTTCCTATACAGTGGCAGCACGCTTGGTCTCTCTTAGAGAATTCCATCCTATGTCTGGGAACTTAGGTTCTCACAGAAGCAAAGCAGAAGACTTTCCGTGGTTTTGTTCAAGCTTTGTGCAATACAGGTTTTCTTCTGTGTTTGAGATGAGTTATGTTAACATCCTTGAATTCTTAATCCTGTTTCATTTACCCATACAGGACCCTTTAAATTCTAGAGTCTTCACTGGGCATTTTTAAGGCACCTGCCACCCAGGATTGTTTTATTTCTTTAGGGCTTTCTTAGGGCCTAGAGACTCGGGAACCATTTTTTCTCACACGATGGTCCTTCACCAGAGACAATCACACATGAATTTAGGGATAATTTTTGTAGAAGACACAGATCCGTGTACCCACCCTGGGCCTGCCCAGCTAGAATCACCAGGAATGGGGCTCATCCAACATGGAATTTTAAAAGCTGCCCAAGAAAAAGAGCGACGTGCTGCTGAGTGATAACCACTACTTGATTGAAACTTCGGTGGGGAGTGTTCTTGTGTGTGTAAGAGAGAGAGAGAGAGAGAGGCTGGCTGACTTCAGGACCCTCCAAAACTAAGGTGAACTTAAAAATTCCTAAATTGAATGTAAAATAGATAGCCAACAGGAATTTGCTGTATGGCTCAGGAAACTCAAATAGGGGCTCTCTATCAATCTAGAGGGGTGAGATGGGATGGGAGATGGGAGGGAGGTTCAAAAGGGAAGGGATATATGTATACCTATGGCTGATTCATGTTGAAGTTTGACAGAAAACAGCAAAATTCTATAAAGCAATTATCTTTCAATAAAAAAAATTACTAAAGAAAAAATAGTAGTAGAAAGTAAAGTTAAACCAAGTATTTTTATTTGCCTTGTTTGTTTTTGCTCTTACTAATTTGAGTTGTGAAGTCAGCCTTTTCTCCTCTTCTTTTGCTTAGCTGGTTTCCACATCTGAAAATGACTTAGCTAGTTCAGCATGGGAGTAAATACTATATTTTTAATCTTAAAGAAATAAAGAGATTATTAGGGAAAAAACAGATTCCTAAATTGGGAAGCACAGAGTGTCAGGAAAATACTTGCTGAAAGGTAGATGAGAGGAAGTAAAAGATAACTAATTTAGATCATTACTGAGCCAGTCAGGGTTGTGGAGAAAAAAGAATCTGTTTCCAGGTTCTTAAACCAGACACATGATGGGAGGCGCAGAGAAAAAGGAAAGAAAGAAAAGGGGGAAGAGGCAAATACAAAATTTATGGTGAGTATCCAGGAGACTGTAATTTGTAGTTAAACTTAAAAATGTTTTTTTACTCTTTTTTTTCCTATTCCAAACACAATTGACTATTTCCCTGTTTGAGGTACTGGCATAAACAAATGATCAGTGTGAAGAAGTAATGTTATAGGATGGCTCTTGATCCAAAGAATCTGTTTCCTTCAAGGAGAGATGTTAGAGTCAGTAACTTGAAGGAGAATTGAACCTAAATAGAACTTTGAAATTGCACGCTTGGTGACACACTGAGGCATTTTCAGAAATTTTATCTCTGTTTTCCTGAGCTCAGAATTAGAGAACAATAACTGCCTCTTGGAACACATCACAATTTAGATATTTAGAGGCATTACAACTCACACTTTCTTTTTATCGTCTCCAAAATCTCTTGCCTTTACTTTTTAAATTCCTGGATACTACTGAAGGTTTAGAGCAAAAAAAAAAAATAAGAAGCAAAAAACCCCCAAAAACATCTCATGAGTCTTCTCTGAGATGAGCAAGTGAAATAAAATGTCGTGTGGTGATGACTCTGAACCAGCCACTTTTCTCAGGTGTTAAACTCACAGTGTAGAATTTGTACCCAGAGAAGATTCATCTCCGTGTGATCAATGGTAGTGGAAAGGAGGCCATAACCCAGCAAAATTATCAGTCTCTTGACCAAAGTAGACTCCCCCATCAATGGTTATTCAAGAAATAAGAAGTTAAACATCTAACAGCGTAGTGTGTCCATAAAGTGGAGAAGTAAGCAGACTGAGGATGTCAGTTTGCATTTGTTATCGAGATATGTATAATATGATCTCCTTTTGTTACAACTGTCTGCCTGTCGGTATGTGGATGAGATTACAGCAGTAGCCCCTGGTGGCTCTCCCTGCTCCGTTCTTGCTGCTCTGTACTCCATTCATATTTAGCAGTCAGAGCACGTGCTTTGAAGGGGATGAGTGAGAACGTTCCAGTCTGTGGATTAAAGCCCTCTGTCACCCTGCTTATTTAACTTATATGCAGAGTACATCATGAGAAATGCTGGACTGGAAGAATCACAAGCTGGAATCAAGATTGCTGGGAGAAATATCAATAATCTCAGATATGCAGATGACACCACCCTTATGGCAGAAAGTGAGGAGGAGCTAAAAAGCCTCTTGTTGAAGGTGAAAGAGGAGAGTGGAAAAGTTGGCTTAAAGCTCAACATTCAGAAAACGAAGATCATGGCATCTGGCCCCATCACTTCATGGGAAATAGATGGGGAAACAGTAGAAACAGTGTCAGACTTTGTTTTTTTGGGCTCCAAAATCACTGCAGATGGTGACTGCAGCCATGAAATTAAAAGGCGCTTACTCCTTGGAAGAAAAGTTATGACCAACCTAGATAGTATATTCAAAAGCAGAGACATTACTTTGCCGACTAAGGTCTGTCTAGTCAAGGCTATGGTTTTTCCTGTGGTCATGTATGGATGTGAGAGTTGGACTGTGAAGAAGGCTGAGCGCCAAAGAATTGATGCTTTTGAACTGTGGTGTAGGAGAAGACTCTTGAGAGTCCCCTGGACTGCAAGGAGATCCAACCAGTCCATTCTGAAGGAGATCAACCCTGGGATTTCTTTGGAAGGAATGATGCTAAAACTGAAGCTCCAGTACTTTGGGCACCTTATGCGAAGAGTTGACTCATTGGAAAAGACCCTGATGCTGGGAGGGATTGGGGGCAGGAGGAGAAAGGGATGACGGAGGATGAGATGGCTGGATGGCATCACAGACTCGATGGACGTGAGTCTGAGTGAACTCCGGGAGTTGGTGATGGACAGGGAGGCCTGGCGTGCTGCAGTTCATGGGGTCGCAAAGAGTCGGACACGACTGCACGACTGAACTGAACTGAACTGTTGGCTTTTCATTGCTCACAGATGCTAACAAAGTTTATGGCCTTGGATCTGGCATGACCTCCTCTTGCCCACCTCTCTGGGTCTCCTTTCCCTGCTCTTAAGTTTGCCTTCCTTTTAGTTCTGGCAGTGGATAAGCTCACTCTGTGCTAAGGCTCGTCAGCCACCTCCTGGATCTGCTTGGAATGGTCTTCCCTGCACCTTCCCATGACCCTTGCTCCTCAATCGCGTGTCAGCTCTGAGGCCACCTCCTCAGGTGCCGGGAGCCAGCACGGGAGATCCCACCCATGATAGGTCATGCAGGACTCAAGGGACTCCCTGGGCCATCCGACCCATGACAAGGTCATGCAGAAGAGTCCTGATAAGCAAGGCCTCAGGACTCGACGGACCCCCTGGACCTGCTCGAGCATCTATCCCCCAAACCAGAATCTGCCTGTCTTACTGTTTTATGTCTTTCACCAACTCTTCTGATGTTAGCAGGGGGCTGTCCCTGACCAAAGAGTTAACTTAGGGCTTTAGTTGGCAAATCTACTGGGCAAGAAGGGAGTGTTTCAAACCCTCTGTTAGCATTCTAGCTCACTTGGCAGGTTTATCCAGACTCTTGCAACATTGTTGAGCCTATTCTTGCTGCCAAGTTCTCACATCCTTTATCCATTGTGTTCCTGGGAGTGCATATAGTTAAGATATAGAAATAGCAAGCAGTAGCTTTAGCATTAGCAACATTAGTCGGTGAGTTAATAAGTTCTTTCTTTGCTGTAACCTGCTGAATCTTTGCTCTATAAAAATGTAACTCTGTACTTTAAGGGTGATGCAGGCTAGGAATTTAAGAAGAAACACTTTAAGAGAAAATTATTGTTCTGGCTGACCAACCTTTATCAAAAGGAGGTCATGGAATATCAACAAGCCTCCGGGACAGAAGATGATATACAAAAAATAAGACTCTGATATCGATAAAAGTTATTACTGGTGGAATGTTGAGTTGACTCTGCATTTTCCACCTTGCTGTATGTACAACTCAGGGTATAAAAGCCCCGAAAAAATAAAGTAAAGGGGCCTCACTCAGTGAAGCTTGGTCACCCCATGTCTCTCTTTCCTTATCTCTTTCTCTATCTTTCTTCATTTGCTGACGTAGTCCATCCTGAGGATATCCCTGGACTCTGCTGGGGCTAGACCCCGGCACTCAGGGAGGACCCCTCCCTTACCTCCCCCGTCAGTTATCACTACCTCGTCCTGTTGTATTTTGTTCATAGGTCTTGACGCTTTGAAACTGTTTGTTTACTTGTTCGTGGTTGATTTCCTCAAAAGAACATAAGCACCACGAGGGTGAGACTTTGTCTGTCTTTTGTTTATTGTTCTGCTCCCAGCTTGTCATTGTCAATGATCAGAGAACAGTCACTAGATGAGGGAAAGTGTGCAATGATACACCCCGAAATAGCAGTAGTGACAATCACTAAGAGAAGGATGAGGGTGACTTGGATTCTTTTCTCCTGTTTTTCATTTGTATCAGTAGTTCCTAATTTTTAATTACTCAAATGCTTAGCCAGGCTTAAGGAGGTGTTTTTAAAGCTCCCAGAAAGAGAATGTGTTCTCTGCATGCACCATGCTAAGCAGTGGGTGCTGAATAAATGCTCACTGGGCCCGCTGAAACCTTTTTTTCCGAGGGAAGACGTTTGCCACCGAGTTCTGTAGTTGGGTGCCCGCCCAAGTCCATGTGACCTGCCTCAGGGTGTGGTTGTAGTGACCTTGGTCCCCGAGTTTCTGACCTTCATCCCCAGGGTGTGCTCTTCTCTGGCAATCCCAGAGTCCTTTGCTCCAGGGAAAATCCATTATAAACAGTCACACTTGGAGCATGTGATATGCTTCAGTCCATGCTGCTTTTTCCAAAGAGGATATGGAGCCTCTGGCCTCATGTATAACTGAGGGTCTGGGTGAACCGACTGCCTGTTTTCTTCCAGGAAAAAGAACCTGCCATGTCAATTCGTGCTTTCCAAGTCATTTGTTGTTAATAGTTACCTGGCCAGTGCTGATTGTTTTGACTAATACCTTATTTTTAGAAATCTTATCAGGTAGCATAATTATGGTCTTAGAATAGTTAACTGTCTGTTGTTGGTATCTTTTTTGCACTTTTTTACCCTCCTTTGTGCATAGTTCAAATCTGAGCTGGTAAAGTGGGCCATTCATTTCATATCATACAGTAGTTTTTTGGGCTACTAAATACTTCAGTGGTCCAATATCTTAAGAAAAATAGATACTCCTCAGCTGTGGCGGTGGGTGGTTACAGTTATAGGTGGTTGGCAAAGTCTCCATCCTCTGTGTTTTAACTCTAAGGTTACATTCTGGAAATCTGTGTAAATTGGGGACAGGGACATGGGAGGTGGCAGGGATGGAGAAATAGAAAATTTGATAAAGAGCTTGGAAACAAAGAAGCTATTACATCAAATCACAAAATCATGGTTTTTTCTTTTCACATGAATCTGCTTCATTTCACATGCAGTAGAAGATCCCGTCACTACCGTAGCCCTAAAATACTTTGTACGTTTCATGTCCTTGTAGCTTAAGTCAGACTGACTGTTCCTTCCAAATTTAGGGGTAGACAGCTAGATGGTGAGCGGTGAAAACGTGTTCTATTATTTATACTACAAATGCCAGGCAGTTCATAGGAAAAAACCATTGTTCAGTGCTTTGTGAGAGCAGTCCCATGAGATGTGTGCCAGGAGAGGGAGTGATTTATGTTCCGGAGCCCCTCATGGCAGGGAGCAGCCCTCCAGACTGCTTCCATGGCCGTGCCTGGGCGTGCAGTTGGTTAGAACTACTTCCTGTCTGAATACAGGCGCTGCTGAAAGGAAAACACTTCCCACTGGGACGTGTGATCCTTCTTGATTGTGTGTAGTTATAACAGCTCTGTGCAAACCTACAGTTCCAGTAATCTGCAGAAGTCAGAAGCTTCCTCACTCCCACCAAGATCTCCTGTACTCTCTGAGGTTCCCTGGTATTTCCTCTTCCCCCGAAACCTCCGTAGAAACATGAAACGCCCAACAGAATCATCGCAAGAGTACTTGCGATCAGGTGAGCCAAGACAACTCCAAAGAAAAGTTGACTTACTCCAGTGGTAGGGACACCAATCGCCTACCCCGAAAAAGTGAAGCTCTAATTGAATGTACATGGGGCTCTTGGGAGACGCCAGAGGAGTGGGCTGGGTCCCTGGGACCCCAAGCACCAGAAGGCTGCCGCCCGCTTGTCTCAAAGACCCAGCAGTGGGGCCAGCTATTGTGAAGCCCCTCTGCCAGATGAACAGGGACCCGTCTCTGGTCACAATAGCCATTCACGCTGAGCAGCCTCATTAAATATTCAGCCGGTGCTTCCGGCAGCTCATTAGGGCCGCAGTGAGCAGTGACGTGGCTGCGGGAACACCGAGGGCTGGCCGGCGGCAGCAGGCAGAGACTGAGCGAGCTGCCGATGGCTTTTCTGCTCCCTGCCTGTCCAGTGATGACCAGTGTCTGCTCCCTGCTTTGTCTCAAGTCCAGGTAAAAATCAAACAGAACCCCTGACATAGAGACGACACTCAACAGCATTGCGTGCTGGCCTGTGATGTGATCTGGCTAGGGTACTTGCCCTTGGAAGCCCTCTGACCCCCTTCAAGAGCTGTCTGGGGCGCGGGGTGGGGGCCTCCGCTGAACGCTAACAATGAGGTGCTGTTGTGTGCTTGGGCCATTCGATGACTGCATTTGGGAGGGTTCGAGGTATGGTTTGAACTTGGTGCTGAGAGTTTAGAACAGCGAATAATTCTTCCTCTGGAGCAGGTTGAATTAGGGAAGATTGTGAGCTAATCCTAGCAGTTCATACAGCAAGTTTCCTCAGTTCATGCCAACTTTTCATGTGTCCGAGTGGCTGATGTCTAAGTTGTGTCTCTTTTATCTCTCAGGATGGGTATAGTGTAATAAAAAGCGGATATTCTTCAGCGGCGGGGGGTCCTTCCAATCGGCTGGACATTGTCCTCCTGTATCTTGTTCCTTTCCCATGGGTGTGTAGTCAGTGCTGGGTGAAATAGAAAGCTGGGAGACTCTGAAAGAAGAATTGAAAGATGGTGAACTCAGACAAAGTGTAATTCTCTTCTCTCACTGTTTGTTTGTCTCTCTCCTACACAGAAAATGTTTCAGACAGCTCATTTCTATGTGGAAGATAGCAGTTCACCTCGGGTGGTCCCCAATGAAAGTATTCCAATCATTCCTATTCCGGGTAAGTAAGACACGACTCCTATTTCCAGTGGGCTAATTGTTTTTCTTTTTTATTCTCAGTGTTATGTGACAGCCATGACAAAATATAATTTTTATAGTCTTTTCAAGCTCGCCCAGTCTAAGAGAGCCTTAACTAAGGATAATTTAATGAAGTCTTTGCTCCTTTACATCTCTTCCATGTAATGAAATCATCTTTCAGACAACAAATGACTATGAGTTCACATAATATAGAGTCTCATGAAGAAAGGGAAGAAAGAGTAGAAAAAAGGGGAAAACATACTTATGTACTTGCAGTCTACTTGGACTCGATTTTGTTATGACAGGCAATGTGTACTTGCTTTAAAAAAATTGAAATACTGTTATATTTTAAAGTTTTATCCTAAGATTCCTTACTCTGAAAATAATTACATGATGGTTGAAAGTCTTCATACTTAGGCTCTTTGTATGGGAGTCTAGAGAGATGTTCTTGGTCTGATATCTGTTTGATTTGTCCTTGATACAAGTAGGAAGTGCTCAGGTGCTGTTGGGGTAGGGATTGGTGAAAAGTGTTAGTCACTCAGTCATGTCTGACTCTTTATGAAATCATGGCCCATAGCCTGCCAGGCTCCTCTGTCCTTGGAATTCTCCAGCCAAGAATACTGCAGTGGGTAGCCATCCCCTTCTCCGGGGATGTTCCCGACCCAGGGATCAAACCCAGGTCTCTTTCATTGCAGGCAGGACTCTAGTAAATCTTAGCTGATGCCACAGATGTGAGAAGTTCATCAGTGGCTTAGCTCTGGTAGATGGTGTGAGTGATTTTTGAAGGTGGCCCCCATCGTTTTTTGGGTTTCTCTAGTGGCTCAGAGAGTAAAGAATCTGCCTGCAATGTGGGAGACCCAAGTTTGATCCCTGGGTCGGGAAGATCCTTGGAGAAGGGAATGGCTACCCACCTCCAGTATCTTGCCTGGAGAATTCCATGGACAGAGGAACCTGGTGGGCTACAGTCCATGGGGTCGCAAAGAGTCAGGCACAACTGAGCCACTAACACTCACTTCTTTACTTTTCCATCGTTTTTATTTGGTGTCCCCTTCCTGTTGTGCCAGAATCAAACCTTCTTCCTCTGGGTTGCATTCTGTACTTGGAAACAGGTATTTTCAGATATCTTATACATTCATCCTTTTGTATTTTATAATGGAGTAGTATAGCCTATTAACAATATTGTCATGGTTTCAGGTATACAATAAAGCAATTCAGCCAGACATAATACATGTCTCCATTCTCCCCTAAACTCCCCGCCCACCCAGGCTGCCAGGTAACACTGAGCAGAGTTCCCTGTGCTGTACAGTAGGTCCTTGCTGGTGATCCATTTTATTTAAATATTTATTTCACTCAGTAGTCTGCGCCGGGTTTTAGTTGTCGGATCTTTAGTTGACATATGGGATCTAGTTCCCTGACCAGGAATTGAACCTGGGCCGCCTGCACTGGGGGCATGAAGTCTTAACCACTGGACCACCAGGGAAGTCCCAGTTATCCATTTTACACATAGCATTGTGTACACAGATTCTCTTGACATCATTCTTTTGTAAGCAGAGGTGCCATCTCCCACTCACCTGCAGACCCAGGACCCCAGCTGTCTGCCTCATCCTCCAGAATGGTTTTCTTTATCATCTAGTACACCATACATTTCACTTGGTTTGTGGTCTCCCCCAGCTACAATGAGAGCTTCCTAAAGGCGAATGGATGTCATCTTAGTGCAAGAATAAATACCTGGCACATGGTAGGGATTCTCGAACTCTCTGCATGAATGATGAATATGAGCAAAGCTTCCTTACAGTTCTTTCAAGACCTTTGCTGTGAGGCTCGGAGGTGCAGTACTTTTCTGAGTCCCCAGAAGGAATGCTGCTGTTGTCTGCATGTCTTCTCTAGATATGGTTATGGTTGGGGACTGCTTTGGCCCTGTTATGTCTCTATATGTTAAGACTTAGATATTGCTGGAATTGGCCATGTTTGCACCATTCTGTGAGCTTCTCTCACTAAAGCTTGTCACACAGCAAGGAGAGGGTAGCAGAAAAGTCTCTGGGTAAGTCCCCCACTGGGTCATTCTGTGGCTGCTAAACAATTCCCATACAGATGGGTAGGTTTTGTGTTACGTTTGTTCTTCTCCACTAACCCTCACCCTTTATTACATTCTTTGCCTTTGAGAGGAGGCAGACAGGAACCAGCCCCCCATCCCCATGGAATAAGTTTTGTTGACTCTACCACATTTGTGCAGCAGTGCGTGTATAATCATTTTCCTCTCGCATCACCTAGAATATGTGTTGACCTCTGGAAAATGCCTGGGGCCTCTCCCTTCTGAATTGATTCAGCCAACAAACACAGCTGTTGGGTAGCTGTGCAATTGAAATCCATTTTAAAAGGTTAAGTGGTGAGAGATACTTCTTGCAGTCTCTTTGCATTTTTAGTTTCTTTCCCCCTGGATGGGGAATCAGAACGCCAAGGATCTCACCCTGCCTCCACCATGAAACCTAGGTCAATGACTTGACCTCTCTGAGCCTAGTTTCCAGAATCTGCAAAGTGAGCAGGAAATTAAAGATCGCATGAGGTGGTATGTGTCAGGGCAGTTTGGAAAAATTCATGGAAGCCAGAGTTGTCAGCTGTGGATATCTCCTTCCCAAATCGTGGTATCATTCTTCCCAGCATCTGTAGACAGCAAGCATTTGCACAATCCTCAGGTTAAAACTGTCCCAAACACAGATCCTCATATACTGGGTGCAGCCAGCTTCACTGCATTCTTGGGTTTGGATTTTAGGACTTGTAGTTCCCTGGGATTCTCAGAAAATGCCATCAGTCGTGGCCGCTTTGCCACACCTCTAAGTAGGTGTCTTAGACCAGAAATGCTCTTTGAATGTTCTCTGCTTCATTTCCCAGCAGCAAGTAAAAAACTCACAGTCCAATAGCATATCTATTTAAATGTGAGATTCTCACTCACTGGAGGTAGAAATAGTGGAAGGAACAATTCCATGGCGTAAGATTCTCCACTAACTGAGAAAACCATGGAATCCAGTTGAATCTCCCTTGGCGTAGTAGATGCATCCTTTTTTTGAAATAAGATATTTAATATAGGTCCCTGCGCTATATAGTAAATCTTTGTGGCTTACCTAGTTTATTAATGTTTTGGCCATGCCACAAGGCATGTGGGGTCTTAGTTCCCCAACCAGGGATCAAAGCCTTGCCCTGTGCTTTGCAAGTGAAGTGTCCTAACCATTGGACTGCTAGGGAAATCCTAGTAGACACATCCCCTCGATGAGTTGTAACACATTTGTGAGAATGAATGACTTGAAATGCTGTAGTGTTGGAGGACTTACCTGGTGAAACCAAACGTGAGACTGCTCCTCTAGTGTTTCCTCAGGTTTTTATAGACAGCAGAAGCCTTCCATGGTGGTGTGTCTAGACAGAAAACTTATTTCACCCTTCACTGAGAAGAACTTACCTTATATGACCTTTCTTTAAAGATCTTTAAACCAGATCACAGTCACTTATTTTTCGTAAAACTACACAGTCCTATTTAGTAAATTTGTAACATAGTTTATAATTTCATTGTAACAATTCATGATTGTATTTATTCTTAAGGTTTCTTCCAGTTATTACAGGACAGTTGTCTGGCATAAGAAAAAGCAATGTAAGGAAAACATGAATTTCTAAAATATCACCATTTTATTTTTTTATTCTATTAAGTTTCAGCACAATTTTTCTTTAATTGAGACCTTAGTATCCTTTTAAATGATTTACCTTAGGAATTATCTAATTTTATAATTTTTTCTGTGGACCAGTTTTACAGTCTTTATTTGAATTTGTTACAGTACTGCTTCTTTTTTATGTCTTGGTTTTTTGGTCATGAGGCATATGGGATCTTAAGTCCCCAAACTGGGATCAAACCTGTACCTCCTGCATTGGAAGGCGAAATCTTAACCATTGGACTGCCAGCGAAGTTCCTCTAGTTGTTTTTGTCTCTAAAATTAGTAGGAATTTATTGAACTAATATGGAATACTTACCCTGCCCACTGGATCTCACTCATTCTTTGTCCATATTCGAAACCTATCAATCAGGAAGACTTCTGGCCCTAGATGTATCAACTTAAGTTATTTCATCATTTGAACCCCTCACTTTCTATCACTGATTTTTCAAAAAAGATATTTCCAGACAACGACCAGTAAACTGAACTATTACACAGTTTTGAAGTGTGGCAAGAGTGAGACCGAGGATTCAGTTACCAAACTGTTGCAGAGTCCCTAAGTCATCATTATAAAAGGTGTAACATACTCTGATCCGAGAACTTACTTTGCACTTAGCCTTCCTCAGAAAATACCATCATCATCTGATATTTATTGAGCATTTATTGATCAAAACTATGTGGTTTATGTTGGGGTTTTTTTTTCCAACATCAATTTTAGGGAAAATGGTGCAGTCCATACCCCCATTTCACAGATGAAGAAACCGAGGCTCAGAGACATCCTTTAATTTGCCCAAGGTTGCATGGATAAATGGCGGGCTAGCATTGGAATTCTCTGTGTGACTTCAAAGCACAGATGCTTAGAAACAGCTCTGCCACCTCTTGGCGTGTTCCTCTGACAGTTCTGATATCTGAGGACTTCAGTCTCATTTGGATTTTGCTTCCTTAAATCAAGGCATCTTCAAATATATGTGACTGTTCTCTTAAAATTTTTTTCTGGATTTTCTTCTTTGAGTAGCACTGACCACTTGCTTTTCCACTAAATTCCCCTTCATCCTCCACGAGAGCATTTCATCATTCTTCTGCAGAAGTTTCCTCCATATCCAAAAAAAAAAAAAAAAACAAAGAAAAACCTCTCCTCTTTGTTTCCTAGTCATCTTTATTCTTTTCTTTCCTAAGAAAAAGACTCTCCCCACCACCACCAATATCGCCATTCCGTGTGCCAAGTAGGAATTTGAGATTTATTTATTATTATTTTTTTTTATGCTCCAGGTCTTAGTTGCCACACATGGGGTCTTCGCTCTTTGCTGGGGCATCTGACTCTTCTGATTGTGGCATGGAAGCTCTTAGTTTCGGCATGTGGAGTCTAGTTCCCTGACCAGGGATTGAACCTGGGCCCCCTGCATTGGGAGCACAGAGTCTTAACCACTGGGCTGCTAGGGAAATCCCGGGGCTGTGTGATTTAAATGACTTGGAGAACAGCTCAAAAACATGTTGAATTTTGAATAAATTTAGACTCTAAATCACCAACTTTTGGATGATTCTGCTGTGGTTCAAATTCATGGATAAACAGCTCTGATCTTGAAATCCCAAAGCATAAGTAGAATCAGCAAGTTACAGTGGCTCTTAAAAAAATATTATTAAATAGACGAAAGGTTAAGGAAAGCTTTGCTAACCTTTTGATTTTCTCATCTCTTGGAACCTTTGAGGAAATTTGAGTTATCAGATTTACTAGCTCTAACTGAAATTTAGGAATTTAGACTCTTCATAGTGTCCTGGTTTAATTGGCAAGGATAGTGCTATAAGAAGGAAGATTTTTTTTTCACCTAAATCCTATGCAGTGTGGAAATTGTAAACCCAATGTGGCAGCGAAGGTTGGTTAGCCAAGCATATGAGAGAGAACTCCTTATGCAAACATTTTACCAGACAGTTCCAATCACTAGAGAAGTGATGTCAATTCTTTTATTAGGAATTTTTTTTTAATTCATTCATTTCTTTGGCTGTGCTGGCTCTTAGTTGCGGCATGTGGGATCTTGAGTTACAAAACGCAGGATCTTTAGTTGTGGCATGCAGATTCTAGTTCCCTAACCAAGGATTGAACCTGGGTCCCCTGCATTGGGAGCAAAGAGTCTTAACCACTGGACCACCAGGATAGTCCCTATCAGGAAATTTTTAAAATTGTGAAATCTGCTATGTGTATAATGCTTGAGAAAAGTACGCAGTCTTCTTCCAGATAAGTTAAATTGTGACTTCTTCAGGAGAATGAAAGGGGCTTTGACTCTTCATACATCCCACTAATCACTTTTCAAAATCGAATGTTGCGTGCTCACTGGTCTCCACTGTTACTCTGGGAAGGTAAAGCACAAATGAATGTAATGACCTAGCTGTCAGCCCTGTTCTGGTAGTCTGTCTTCTAAGATATTGAAGTAGTCACAAATTTCTGTCCTTTAAGACCGTCATCATCATTATTATTTTGGCCATGCTGTGCAGGTTGCAAGATTTTAGTTCCCCAGCCAGGGATTGAACCCATGTCATGGCAGATGGATCCCTGTTATTATTAAATTGATATTATTAATATCTGCAAGTGTTTTTTTAAAATCTACTGTTTCCATCTTGGGGTAATCTTTTGAAACGCCAAGCTTGCGTTATATTTTCACTGCAGTTATTAATGAATTACATTTTTACTCTAATTTTTAATGAAACATTATATATAATATGTCATCTGCAAATTATATTCAGTGTATTATGCTACTTATTCTTTTAGACTTTCATCATATGTAGCTTTTTAAAATTAGAACTCAGCTCATTGAATTAGCCTGTTTATAGAGCATGTTGAAAGGGCTTTTCCAAATGTGCCTATTGTCAAATCCAGATGTCCTTATAAATGTTTTTCTCTGGAAACTAGAAAATCTAACTTTCTAACAAGAACATTACAAAACAAAATGTTGCTGCTCACCAGTAGTTTAGAAATCCAGAAATGATTCGTGCCTTTCCCGCAGTTAAAACACATCTTAATAATTTGAAGGTCACTGCCTTCAGCAGGGTGTCAGCACATAAAGGGGTTTTAAACATGCAGTTTAAAACCCTTGGGATTAAACCAACCTTGTTGGCATATTTTATTTATATAGAGATTATCTCCAAAGGAGATTCATTGGTCTTTTGACTATAATGAAGCCCTTTCTTTATTGACTTCATTGTGTCATAAATGAAAAGAGATTTCTTTTTTATGGCAGGAAATAAAATGTCCTCATTTCCACAGCACTCCTTGCATCCTAAGAGTCTGATTTAGACAAAAATCTATTGTGTCCTAAATCAGGAGCTAAAAAATCTCAATAATCGTATTTGCTATTTGCTTTATCTCTTAAGTTGACACAGGTATTACCAAGCACAGAGAGAGGCCTGAACTTGGCTTCTGAGATGAGAGGCTGATCCCTCCTCAGAAAGGAAGGAGTCTGAATTCTCAACATTAAGGTCTGTCCACTACAGGGGTGGTTAGCAGTCCCTGAAAACAGCCCAGTCATGGGGCTTGGGGTCAGGAAGATGCCTGCGTATGATTGAACTGGACCCAAGTACTAGGCTCTCCCTACCCTCATATCGATTTGGTTGGGATTTGGAATAGGCTTGAAGGAAATGCTAAGTGTTAAATGAAGTTTGCACAGATTGGCCTCAGTACGTGACTGAAGGCCTTTTGGAATCTTCATGGTAAATTTATATGAATACCCACAGCCTGCCAGAGTAAACAAGCAGCAATAATTTTCTGAAACAGACCTTAGGCCAGTCAACCCCACCGCTAAGCATCTTGGAAGGCAGGAAGGTAAATACCATGGTATTTTATTTACCTGGCATCTTCAGGGTGACCAGAATATCAGTGTGAATTTTCCAGGTAAACCAGAGTTTACATTTGAAGCCAAAGTGATTCGTTTCAGCCCATTTTTGTTGGAGAACTTCTTTAATACGTATTGTATGCTTTTCTGCCCTCTCACTGTATATGTTCAGTTTAAGACCTAGAGAGGTCACATGAAGGCCCAAGAAGCCAGCTTTGGGGTCAGCCTGGCCCAGCCAATTGATGGCAGTGGACCTTGGCTGGGTTCTTTGTTTCTCCTAGCCTCTAGATCATCGAATCTCACATGCATAGCGATTCTCACCTCATAGTAAGTCATAGCTTTACTATGATTTACTATGGCACTTACTAAATGCCAAGCTCTCTGCTAAGTACTTATGTTTTCCAGTTTGTTCTGCATAGCTCTCTGAATTAGCTGGTTCTGATTTCCAATTAGATGAGGAACGACAGTCACAGAGAGGTAAGGTCCTCTATCACCAGGTGGACTGATTCTGGCTTTTTCCATTTACACCACTATCTCTGGGTACCTGATGCACAGGAATGTTCTGGCCACAGTGGCAGGTGAGAATAAGGGCTACACAGTTACACTGAGTTGCAGGCTAAAGACCCTACCACCCTGCAGCATGCTAGGCGAGGCCCTCTGCAGCGCCCCTCTGTGGTGGACGTTCAGGGACCGCCTCAGGTGCTGATTTTTTTTTCTTTGCAATTTCAAAGGAAAAATTGCTGAGTTTTTCCTTTTGGTTTATCTGTTGTTCCTTAATACTAAGAGTCTGCAAATTTAGCACGGGTGAGTTCTCTCTAACGGAATGAGTCTGAGCATGCAAGCACAACAGAGATACAACCACAGATTTTAGAAGCAACTTTTCTTTTTTTTCTTTCTGTTTTTATTGAAGTATAGTTGATTCACAGTGTTGTGCTAGTTTCTGGTGTACAGCAAAGTGATTCAGTTACATAGACACACCCATGTATATGTATTCATTTTCATGTTCTCTTCCATTACAGTTTATTGCAAGATATTGAGTATAGTTCCCTGTGCCATATAGTATTGTTTCTCCCTTCTATAGATAGTAGTGTATATGTGCCAATCCCAAACTCCTAACTTATCCCTCCTCCGTTCTCTTCCCCCTTTGGTAACTGTATGTTTGTTTTCTGTCTTGTGACTCTGTGTCCATTTTATAAATAAATTTGTTTGAATCACATTTTAGATTCTACGTGTAAATAATATCATATGGTGTTTGTCTGTTTCTTTCTGACTTCCTTCACTCAGTATAACAGTCTCTAGGTCCATCCATGTTGCTGCAGATGACAAAATTTTATTATTTGTTGTGGCTAAGCTGTATTTCCATTTTGTGTGTGTGTGTGTGTGTGTGTGTACCATATCTTCATTCATCTGGCAATGGACACTTAATTTGTGAAAGCAACTTTTCTTTATGTTCACATGCATTTTTCTCTATTTTTTACAGTTTTGCATTTGAGGTCAACATTAACCAGCTCTTTTCTCCCTCTTGGAATCTCTCACCTTCATACTTTGTTTTCAGTAGAGGTTCAGCCTCTTACAATGCTTGCTTTTGAACCAGAGACTAATTTCAGGCTTAATCTGAAGTGGTACATAAGGATGTTTTGTTGTGGACTGACCAAAATAAAGGACCTCTTATGTGCTGGATTTAATTCCAAGCACAAAAGGCTAAAATCTTGGAACAAAGTATAGATAATGTTACTTAGGACCAACAAGCCCACTTTTCCTGATCCTCAACTGACTGTATCAAATATTTTGTAACAGGGTAATGTAGCGGTGATAGTAGTTATCCCATTTTTGCCTTATTTAAACCTTTGGTATCTGAAAGCTCTATACTTAAAAATACTGGCACAGAATTATACTGTGTAGAAACATTTTATCAGATTAACAGACACGCTCTGCCTAATTGCTTGCTTTTCCTTGCAACCTTGCTCTTAGAATGAAGGCGGTGTATCCCATCACATGGGAGCACAGGCTCTGGGCTTAATACACCAGGATTCAAATGACAGCTCTGCTGCTTAGGAATGGTGTTGCTTTGGACAAGTTGCCTCAGGTTCCTTACGTGTAAATTGAAGACAACGGCATCCTCTATGCCTAGTCCTTGTGAAGATAAGTGTATGCAAAAGGCTGAGCATAATCCCTGGCAATCAGTAAGGGCTTCCTTCACATTTCTTTCAACTGTATTATTAGACATTTCACTGTGTCATGGTAATCCAATGTCTAACCTGTGGTCAGTGAAACCATCTTTGTTTTTGTTTTAATCATTTATTTGTCTGTGCCAGGTCTTAATTACAGCACATAGGATCTTCATTTGTGGCATGGGAACTCTTAGCTGTGGCATATGGGCTCTAGCTCCCTGACTAGCCCAGGGATGGAACCTGGACCCCCCTGCACTGGGGGACGCCGAGTCTTAGCCAGTGGGCCACCAAGGAAGTCCCAAGGCATCTTTACTTTGATTCCAGCTCTTTTCCTCTTCTTTATGTTTCTCCCTAGTCACCAAGTTATCAAACTCATCTGTTTTAAGACACTGGCAGTCTTTACCTTGTCATTTCACATGGTTCTTGCTCTCCTTTCTTATGTTCAGCAGAACACATGTTGCCCTTGAGCAGGCATGATCTCGCTGATACCTGGCTGAGTCCTAGGTGCTCAGTAAACACCCCTTCCAGTGGTTTCCCCTTCACTGTGACCTAGACGACAGCCGCTCTCTCCCACCAGAAGCACTCTTTGCCTTGGCCCTGCAGCCAGCCGCCACCGCCACGCTCCAGGCTTCAGTTCATCTTTCCAAGCTTGTGTTTTCACCTCTTAAGATGAGTATTGAAAACAGTGCCTCTCTCTTAGGGCTGTTGGGAGGAATGAGTACATGTAAACACAGGTAAAGGGCACAGAAGGTACCTGGTCCATAGTTAGTGCTGCTGATAGCTGTGACATTTGTTAATGAAACTCGGCTGTATAGGTGGAAATAACATCTCACAGATGGGTATCTTCTTGTAACACAGGCTTTCTGCAGATATCAACTGAGCAGATCAGGTCTACAATGCTGTCCTAATTGCTTGGCCTTCTGGCTAGTTAGAGTAATTTTATAATTATCTGGCTCATGTTGAGAGAAATTTAATAGGAAACCAGTGTAAGAGGAAAACTATTAGGACTTCTAATTAGCTTCAGCCTTATATTTGTCTTAATATCGAAGGAAAAAAGATTTACGACCCTTCAGTTTCATTTATCTTGATTGAAAGACAAAAATGTGTTTTCTGGGTGGTCACTATACCATGTGTGTTTGTGTGTATATATCATTCTGTTTGGTTGTTTGGTAGTTTTGTGACTTTACTGGTGGTGCTTGGAAACCTAGAGGATCGCGATTAGACTTCTTTGGATAAAGAACCAAATTTGAGAGACTAGTGAGTCGTGTATTTCCATATGCAGTTCTTGAACTAAGCTCTGCTGGGTCTTGCTGCTTCTAACCATGGGAGGAATGGACCGACTGATTTATAGACATGTGTAGGTGGCCCAGAGGTTAAAGCGTCTGCCTGCAATGTCGGAGACCTGGGTTCGATCCCTGGGTCGGGAAGATCCCCTGGAGAAGGAAATGGCAACCACTCCAGTATTCTTGCCTGGAGAATCCCATGGATGGAGGAGCCTGGTGGGCTACAGTCCACGGGGTCGCAAAGAGTCGGACACAACTGAGCGACTTAACGTAACATAACATAGTGTTAGCTTAGATAGTATAGTTGAGCAGTTTGTAGGAAAAAATAAGAAATTTTTAACCTTAAAGTGATTTTTTTTTTTTTTTTAGTGATTCGAGCAGGACTCTGCCCTTTAAAACACTGTGGTATGTACCTTGGAGTAAAATAACTCTGAAGCTGAACTACAGTCTTATTTTGAACTAGAGTCCATGTACTTAATCATGGCATGCATGCCCGCTAAGTTGCTTCAGTTGTGTCTGACTCTTTGTGACCCCATGGACTGTAACCTGCCAGGCTTATCCATAAGTCCATGAGATTCTCCAGGCAAGAATACTGGAGTGGGTTGCCATGTCCTCCTCCAGGGGATCTTTCCGACCCAGATTTGGAACCCATATCTCTTGATATTTTCTGCATTTGCAGGAGGGTTCTTTACCACTAACGCTACCTGGGAGTCCATGTACTTAATCATGGCACCTGAAGTTTATCGGGGATTTCCAGTTCTAAACTATCATTACAGAATAAATGTTGCCCTCAACCTATTACACTATTTTTTTTAACCTTATTTTGTACTGGGGTATAAGTAAAGAATTCACCTGCAGTGCAGGAGACGCAAGTTCCATCCCTGGGCAGGCAGATCCCCTGGAGGAGGAAATGGCAACCCACTCCAGTATTCTTGCCTGGAAAATCCCATGGATGGCGGAGCCTGCTGGGTTACAGTCCATGGGGTCTCAGAGAGTCAGACACAACTGAAGTGACAGGACACAAGTGCTCATAGCCGATTAACAGTTTTGTGATAGTTTCAGGTAGGTGCAAAGGGGCACAGGCATACAACCTATTAAACTACTAACCATGTCACTCCACGCTTGGAAACAGTGTCTTTCATGAAATGTCTTTCATTTCAAAATAAACAGGAGAAAAGTGTTGCCTGCAGTCGTAGGCTGGAGTGTTTGTGGGGCCAGGTTATGTCCCATCTTATTTATGTCGCCTCTTGTTCAAAGATGAGTTTATTCTTGGGTTAACCTCTTAGACACACTCTAGTTTTGTACACATTAGTCCTTTTCTCAACTTAAGATCTTTTCTTTGCCACTTGATCTTTATTATAGAATTTGCTTACTTCTAAACATTTTAAGTGAAGCGATCAGATAATTTGGGAAATTTTTCTTGAACTGTGCATTCTGCTAAATATTCCGGGGAAACATTTTGGCTCAGCTCACTTTGTTAATGCCGGTTACATCATTATGGGCGCTATAGATTTCTTGGGCGTGCAAAATGATTGCATATTCATGAACATCTTCAATCCTGAAATATTTGTAAATAACTTGGCAATTTTTTTTTTCATAAGGAGGCCTGTTAAAATGATTAGGTCTTTAATGGTTCACACAGAAAGAATTGGTCCTTACAAGGCACCCCCTATTTGATAAGTCACATTTCTCCGCTAGGCAGTGTGGATTATGAACGTTTATAAGTCACCTTCCTTAAAGTATATGAGAGACGCTTCTTTTCCTCTTAGGAATGATTCAAGTTTGAAAATGTCAATAGATGCAAAAAGCCACCCTTAGAGCTTTGCTCTCTCGAAAGAAAGTCGAGAAGGAATGACATAGTCAATGTTAGCTGTCACCAGATGAAGAGAAATCAGATTGTCAAGCCTGGATCTCTAACACTCTTGCCAAAGTAGGACCTCATTTACACATACAGATCTTCATACCCTTTGCTAAGAAAAGCATCTGTGGCAGTTTAGATGTTTGTGCGCTTGCCAAAGATCTTTCACTCCGAATAAAGTAAATGTCATGTCTGTTGTTTATCTCGAATTCAGCAGAGTATTTTTAAAAGGAAATATTTGCGGGGGAGGGGCAAGGGAAGGAGCAAAGGGGGAGGTCGGGCAGCTCCAGTGGGTGGGGTGTGGCCGTCCTCAAGGTGCAGCTCGGAGCGGGGTAAATCGGCGTAAAACACTCACGGGCTCGCGATCTGAAAACGTCCTTTGGAAGTGACAGCATTACAAATAAATTGGAATGTGGAGTCTTCCCGAATTTGTACCTAGTTCTGTCAACACCAAAAGAAAATCTAGTTAATTCCATCAAACTGGTTGTTTGGCATTGTGTAGACACAGCTGTCTCGCACGAAAATTGTGAACACGTAAACGTAGATGGCAGCGTACCCAAAGCCAGCTGGTTCAGTGGCACCTGTCTGGGACTGTCTGTGATTGTGTATAACGATTGCATAGACTTCAAAGATCAGAAACAGAACTGAGTTGTTCCAACTTCAAGCTGGACCCCACTGAATAGCAAATTCTTGAAAAACCTAGGTCGTGATAACATTTTTTAACAAACAAGTACACTTGGTAAATTCAGTTTTAGTTAAAAGTATGAGGTGGTGCTTTAAGTATGTACATTTCCTTGACTATGAAAACTAAAGGTAATTCTTTATAGACCATTTTTAAAACCATACTTAGCTTTTCAGTTCAGTTCAGTCGCTCATTCGTGTCTGACTCTTTGCAACCCCATGAATTGCAGCACGCCAGGCCTCCCTGTCCATCACCAACTCCCGGAGTTTACTTAAACTCACGTCCATCGAGTCAGTGATGCCATCCAGCCATCTCATCCTCTCTCGTCCCCTTTTCCTCCTGCCCCCAATCCCTCCCAGCATCAGAGTCTTTTCCAATAAGCATTCAAAAATCATAACGAGACCCTAATGTCAAGTACATCCAGAGAAGGCATTTTTCTGAAAGACGTCTATTTCAGGTAATACAATTATATCACTCTTTGCAGAAATCAAATACCTGTCTTCAGGAATTCCCTTATCGGTGTCATTTGTTTCTGAAAGGAATCTATGTGACTCTGAATATTATTTTATTCCTACAGATGACATGGAAGCCATTCCTGTCAAACAGTTTGTTAAACACATCGGTGAGCTCTATTCTAATAACCAGCACGGGTTCTCCGAGGATTTTGAGGTATGCTTTAAAACCGGACGTTCCTTTCAGAAAGCTAACTCTTCTTTTACAGGGATTTGTCTGTAAACTTGAAATGAATGTATCTCGAGCATCACAAAAGCAGTCACTGAGGAAAGTGGAGACTGGCTGTCTTTTCCTTACACTGAGAGTTCTCACGGGCCTTCCTTTCCCAGTACAAGTGAGGTGAAGGAGAGTTGGCTGCACACTTCCTGAACGTGCACTTGTGTGAGAGAACAGACTCAGTGGCAGGAAAGAGGCCGACTCGGATTCTGTCTCCTGCATCCTCCCTGGGACAGCGGTCACCATGCAGAGGGCAGGCTCCTAACTCCACATCCGTTCTGGGAGGCACACAGCGCAGGGGAGACCACAGGTTGTCAGTCTGAGGAGTCAGATGCCGGCTCCACCAGTCATAATCATTCTGGAGTTAGTCATTTCACCTCTGATCCCCAGTTTCCTCCTTTTTTTATGATTTTATTTATTTATTTGGCTGTCCTGGGTCTTTGTAGCTGCACAGGCTTTCTCTGGCTATGGAGAGCAGGGGTCACTTTCTAGTTGCGATACACCGGCTTCTCGTTGTGACAACTTCTGTTACAGAGCACGGGCTCTAAGGTGTGCGGGCTTCGGTAGTCGCGGCTCCCAGGCTCTAAAGCACACGCTCAGTAGTCGCGGCTCCCAGGCTCTAAAGCACACGCTCAGTAGTCGCGGCACACGGGCTTTAGCTATTCCACGGCACGTGGGATCTTCCCGGACCAGGGATCAAGCCCGTGTCTTCTGCACTGGCAGGTGGATTCTTCACCACCAAGCCACCAGGGAAGCCCCCCAGCCCTTCATTTTTGAAAATGGCAGCGACATCACCTCCTACCCCAACCATGTTGGCAGAAATGAATGGTGAACATCCTGGAGAGTGCTAGGTTAACAGTTGCTGCTGCTAAGCCACTTCAGTCGTGTTCGACTCTGCGCGACCCCAGGGACTGCAGCCCACCAGGCTCCTCTGCCCATGGAATTTTCCAGGCAAGAGTACTGGAGTAGGCTGCCATTGCCTTCTCTGTAAGAGTTAAGCCCGTGCAAAAGTGGATTGTTCTTGTTTTCGCCATTCTTAAGCCCTGGAGAGGAGACATGGGTGAGCAGAGCCTCCTGATTTTGAGAGCTGGTGTGTAGGGAACAAGGAAGGTAGAGAGCAGCGCGCACCGCCCTGCCAGCTCTGGGTCCCGCGCCAGCTCGGCAGTGACAGGGTGTCAATGAGGAGCTATTAAACAGACTGCCCTTTTCTTCACTGAGGCGCTTCACTGAGGCACATCTCTGGCAGCACGAGTGGCGCTGAGGGGGCCAAGTTTTCGTGGCAGCTCAGCTGTCTTCTAGCTTTGTGGGTAAGTCAGTTCCTTTCTGTCTCATTTCTCCTTTAAAATGGAAATGACGCCGAGGGTGCTAACCTGCCCACCTCTTTTCACAAAATTGGTCTGGGGGCTCACTTGGAATAATGGAAGGGAAGCCCTTGCTGATCACCTAGGAGCCATACGGCTGGGAGGCTCAATTATTTTTGCACAGAAGAAGAGAGAGAAAAAAGAAGACCAGAAGCCCTGTTTCTATGCAAATTAGGGAGTCCCTGAAGGCCATCCTAAAGGCAATTATATTGACAACTTGTTTTAAACAAAATCCCTCTCCTAGCTTTTCGGTTCTTTGTTTTATTTCTGGAGCAGACGCAGAGCAAAGGTGGTAGAGAGAAGGACCCCTCTGACGTATTCTGCAGAGTCATATGTTTCCTGGAAAAAGCAAAAAAAAACATGTCAAGTGCTTAATGCGGCTATTAGATGCTGACCCAAAAAAAGGTGCCTGTCCAAGTACAAAGCACATGGTGTGAAGTCAGACATTTTGCATTCATGAGGACAGCACATGTGTGGGGTGTTCAAGTGATTTAGTTCAATTGACTGTTGGCTGGATGACTGAGCAAGAATATTGAGGCATTTAACAATGTTGATGGTATTCCGGACAAACATTCATCCTCTCGAGACGAGAATTTGATCAGGATGATCAAATGCAGCTCCGGTTTCTCAATTATTTATGATTTGAGACCCAGTGCTATTCATCACAGCTGGTTTTGACACCATTTAATTATTCAAAATAATCAGCTACACCTCTGTAAACTGGCTCTGACTTAAAATGGGCTCCACTGCATCAAAATCACGCCTCTTAACAAATCCTGGGCATCTGCACCCTATTTCTATCCTAAAAAAAAATTACCATGGCTGTAGCTTTTGTCACCTATATTGAAGTCTATAGCTTATCACCTGGTATGTTTGGGACTGGAACAGGGAGGGCAGGGAGAAGGGTGGCTTTGTTCTGTCATTGTTATTTCACAGTCTGTGCTGGTTTGAAAGGTTTCAAGTCAGGGCTCTTCACCCTAGCAAGAACATCCTTTCTTCCAAAAAGAATAGTAAGACACTCATGGAGAGAAGGAAATGAGACAGTAGAAAAGCCTGCTACTATACTGTCAGTCTTCTAATTTAGGAGAAATTTGAAGTATTTTAAAACAGTAGGGCTCCTTTTGCATAGCTCTGCTAAAAAGGACAACAGTAATAGGATCTTTAACAAACTATCAAGGCTGTTTTTTTTGGCTGCAACACACAGCTTGATCTCGGTTCCCTGACCAGGGACTGAACCCAAGTGCTCAGTAGTCCTAAACAATGGACCGCGAGGAGATTCCCTTATCAAGCCTATTTTATAGACAAGAGATAGTCATAGACTGTAAGAAAATAATAATGATAATAAGGTCAGGACAAGAGATTCTGTGTAATTAAACAAGAATAAAACAAAACCCTTATCATGTTAAGAGAGTAGAAACCTCAACTCCAGATTTCCGGGTCCTTTTATGTGGAGTAATTACAGCCGGTATCTGCTTGGCACCATTGCTCAGATTATTTCACTCATTCCTCAGAAATAACCCCTGTGAGCTGTGAGCTGTGAGCTGTTATGTCCCCATTTTGCAGATGAGGAAGACTGAGGCATTGCTTAGTTCAGTAATGAAGTGGCAGCAGTAGGACCACTTTCTGATCAGTAAGACCAAAGCTTTCTGATTCAAGCCCACATGTTTAACCCAAGGCCATCCAGACTCTTCATTTAACTAAGCAGTATCCTATAATGAGGAGAATTAACCAAGATGATCAGTGATTGTCTAAAACTGATCATGCAGCTGACAGACCAGTAAATTCCTCAGCAAAAAAAGTAGGAGAGTGAGGTTAGAATAAAGGAGCTACCCCACCCCTGACCCCATCCCACAACTAAGAATACCAGGAGCCCAGTCCATGATCTTCATGGTCTAGAGCCTTCCCAAAGGGCTGAGAATCTGACTTACAAAAATCTTACATAATTTCTGAATAGAGGCCTGAAGTTAGTCCAAGAACAAATATTAAGATTACAGAGAAAACCACTCAACAGTTAATATTTGCCCTTGTTGTTATTCAGTTGCTCAGTCATGTCTGACTCTGTGCCTCCATGGACTGCAGCATGCCAGGCTTCCCTGTCCTTCGCTATCTCCCAGAGATTGCTCAGACTCATGTCTGTTGAGCCCATGATGCCATCCAACCATCTCATTCTCTATTGTCCCCTTCTCCTCTTGCCTTCAATCTTTCCCAGCACCAGGGTCTTTTCCAATTTGCCCATGAAAAGGCTTTGAAGCCAGTCATTCTACAGTTACTGAGTACCTGCTATTCTCTGGATGTTTTATAACGCACAAAGATGAAGTGGACAGAGAACTTGCCCTCAGAGAGTTCATTCTGGTTGGGGGAGACCAGAGTGAACACAGCTAATGCAGAAAGAGGTCAAAGCAAAAGAAGTGCCAATCCAGGAATGAAGTTCTGCCAGGAAAGCAGAGGAGAAAGGCTGCTAGGAATTTTGATTGGGTTAGAAAGTTCTATTATTTGCCCCATCTTGTTTTCAGATCGTGGAGGGAAATGAAAAAAAAAGGTGAATACCTGTCATATGTTCAGAACTTTGCTGCTTAAGGAAAATGAGAAGTGATCCACTGGTAATTTTGAGTCTTTGTCTAGAGGTGATGCTGAATGCAAGCTTTTTGTCCTTGTCAGATAAATTTTGGAGGCTGTTAAAAAGCTGGAGACATTTACCTCTAGCAGATTTTGCAGTCCCTGGAAATGGCATCAATCCTGGTGTCAGGATAGTGTTCAGTGACTATTCCCTTCACTACCTTAGCTGACTTCAGCCTCACTTTTCCCCCGCCTCCCAGGTCATAATCAAGGAGTCTTCCAGAGGCTCGGGGCTAGCAAATAATCTTTCAGAATCAGGGGAGCTGCAAGGCCCTGTGGGTCAGCAGAATTAATAGGCAGAGGTCAGAAGCATCACAGGCTTAAAAGTGGAGTGCAGAGAGAAGGCCAGAGGTCCAATACCCACTTGATAAGATCCTTTGGGGGATCAAGTCTTTTAAAATTAACTCCAGCTCAGCTGAATTTGGACCGGTTGCTCATCTTAAATCAAGAGAACAAAGCTTTGTCCACCCGAGCCCAGGCACCAAGGGGCCAGTGGCCACAATTGCCTTATGTAAGATGCAGAGTTCCCCTGTTGCTGATGACACTTACTAGGGAGTTGCTGATGGAGGCGGAAAACTGCAGAAACAAGGCTGCCTGCAGGTTGGCAGTTTCCTCAGCCTCAGTGACAAAATGCCAGTCTGGGTCTTACATGACCCAAAGGAAAACTTTGTAAACCCTTATCATGAAAGAAATCATAGGTGATAAAGCTGAGGTTTGTAAGTTGAGGCTCTTAAGAAGAGTAAGGGAAAAAGTGTGTTAGCCAAGTTGTATAGGAAAAAAATAATTCTGTTTTATAGACCAGCTGCAGGATGATAGATATTGGGATAGTTTCTTCAGAGATGGGTTGATTTTCTGGAGGGTAAGGCAGACACTTGAGATAAAGACATGTGGATTTAGAGGGGCATGAAGAGGAGCACAGGCTTTCCTGAGTAAGGAAAATTGCAGTGAAGCAGAGAACAGGAGGTTGTACAGGCTGTTCAAAGGGCACCGAGTTAAAACTGTCCAGTTTTGGAAAGGAAGAGGTACATAGGTGGGGGCCCTGAAAGCCTGACTCGGGGGTTTGGAATCTCTCTAAGAGGTGTTTGAGCGAGAGAAGGGCAAGGTAAGCAACCTTTGAAGAAAACCAGTGTGGCCGTAGTGGTCACCTGAGCAGAGGGGAGGAGAGGCCGGAAGATGTTGTGACTGGTACCTGGTGAGGGCCAGCTCTGTGTCCAATACTCAGCAAGCACTGCGCTGTGGCCCTGACTTATTCTCGTGCAGGACAGGCCCCTGAACGTAGATGGGGGCGGGCTGAGCTCAGACACTAAGGCTGTTATACACGCTCGGCCTAACCCTTCGTCACCAGGTCCAAAATATCTCCTTCTCAGCTTGCTTCACTGTGAAGCCGAGTAACCTGAAAGATTTCTAGATCTGTTTCGACTATTTTTTTTTTTTCCAATTAAGCTTCTGAATGGGAGGACAGGAGGTCAGCATGTGCCTTTGGACAGCCTCTTCCATCTACAGCTCCAGGCAGGAGGCGATGCAGCCCGTATCATCTCCGAAGAATTCTGTATCTGTCAGCTTGTACTTTTCTTTTTTTCTCTTTTGGTTCATTTTTTTTTTTAAGTTATGCTTTGTTGTAGATCCCTTGTTTTCAGTTGGCTCTTCTTGGTGGTGGTGTGTCCTGGTTATTCGCATAGTATTCATTTTGAGAATTCCGGCTCTGTTATAGAGACAGTAAAGTGCAAACAAGCTTAAATCTCAAACTTTTTATTTGGGTACTGACTAAGTAACTGTACTATACACATTCTGTTGGCCAGTGTCACTTCAAAGGGTCTTAACACCTATTAAAATCACATTAACTTTGAAATGCCAGTTCAGCTGGAGAAAAAGCACTCCAGGATCGGATGATATTATCAGCATTTAAATGAACCAGGCGGTACTGCAAGGAATTACAGATGACATTATTATCCACAAGACAAAATCAGAAGGCCATAGGCCAACCCCTTGGGTTCTCGTAAAATCAGATTTAGCATTATTTATGACCATTCTTTGTTTTCTGTCATTCACATAATTGGAAAAGTGAAATAGAGGCGACAGATCAGACTAAGGGTTTTAGATAGCACAGAGTTTGATTAGCCATCTGAATGGCCGCTTTAAACAGTGCAGACAGCTGCTCCCACACAGGCTCAGCCAATTGCATTAGACTGTAACAGAGGCCCCACCTCAGTCTAGTGAGTGAGGCCGGAGTCACACAATGGGGAAAAAAATATCAATAAGGCAAATCTCCAACTAAAGTACTCAAAGCTGAAGTCTCAGCACAAGATACTGAACAGCTCAGCCCAGAAGAGGTACATGCCAAAGGTATGACCTTCAGTCCCAGGAACCAAAGCATGTCAGCTTATTTCACAGATCTGTGTACAGGCTGAATTAATGTCTTCCGGAATGCAAATCCATTTTCAAAGATTTTCTGCCCCTGAAACTATTCAGAAGAGTACGCCTTGGGCTTTCAAGGCAATCCTGAATGGCAGGTATTCTGAGTACGGCTACCATTGCTCCTGTTCCTAGAGATGTTAAAACAGCAGACTCATTAAATTACGCTCACATTTTATGTCTATTTCAGAGAAAATAGCCAAAGGCAGCCTTCAGGCCTTTTAAACCAGCATTCACCACACTGTAGGTTATAAACCATTTTAGATAGAACAGCAGGTATCAGAGTTTATCACATTTAGTAAAAGTAAAAAAAGATAACACACTGTCATGAAATACACACTTTCTCCAGAGAGATGTGTTGAACTAGTGGACGTGGCTTTTCTCTCTCTCTCTCTCTCTCCTTCCTTCCTTCTCTCTCTTCCTTTTTTTTAATATATAGTTTTGTGCATTTGTGTTTGGCTGTGCTGGGTCCACATTGCTGCGGGCCTTTCTGCAGTTGCAGTGAGCCAGGGCTACTCCTCGTTGCAGTGCCCTAGCTTCCCTTGATGCGGTTCCCGGGCTCTAGAGCCCGGTAGGTGTGTGCACGGGCTTAGGTGCTCCGTGGCACCTGGGATCCTCCCAGACCAGGGATCAAAGCCACGTCTCCTGCATTGGCAGGCAGATTCTTTACCACGGAGCCACCTGGGAAGCCCCCTGTTTCTCTTCCTTTTGTTATTTCTCATTCTCCCTTCCCCGGGAATGCCTCCAATTCTTAAAAATTGCGTGTACATCCTCCAGGAATCAGGTGTCTGTGAGTATGGCTCTGAATATTTAGTGACCTGTTGTTTTTGGCCTTGGTTTTTTTGATCATGGTGAGCCCCTCCTAAGTACTTTGTGAATATAAAAGACAACTGGTTCCTTATAGGTTTCACTGGGCGTGATGAACATGCTGTGGGCCTCATCTGTACTTGCGGTGCAGCTCCTTTGTGAAGAAAAGTCTGCACTCTCGTAAATTCAGTTACATCTGTGACATGTGGAAGGTTCTTCCTGATCCCCTCCTGTCACTTTGCCCTGCTCTTTGTCGCAGCTGTGCACTCCAAATGACTTCCTTTATTAGTTAGCACCAGTGGTTGCTTGGGATTTGAAGCATATGGTGTTGAAAAATTTGGCTTTTTTAACATTCTTTTATTAGGCTAATGGATAATGTTTCTATCCATGGCAAAGGTAATAGAAGAGGAGATTTGCTTCTCCCGTGGCTGTTTTTCTAAAGAAAGATCATGTAAGTAAAATTAGAGTTAAAAATTAGTGCATCAGAGCCATATATGGGTAAGTCAGATATGACAGTTTTAGGTTCTATTAGGTCATTTCAGGGCTTCCCAGGTATCATTGGTGATAAACAACCTGCTTGCCTGTGCAGGAGAGATAAGAGACATGGGTTTGATCCATGGGTCAGAAAGAGTCCCAGGAGGAGAGCATGGCAACCCTTTCCAGTATTGTTGGCATGGAGAATCCCACAGACAGAGGAGCCTGGTGGGCTACAATCCATGGGGTCACAAAGAGTCAGATACGACTGAGGCACACACGCGCGCGCGCACACACACACACACACTGTCATTTCAGGGCTGAGGATAGTCACTTGGTAGTCTATTATAAAACAAGGCTGTGAGGACCATAATGTAAGCATATTGCCAATCATGGTGGAGATTATTCTTCTGTCTGGAATATTACTGTTCATTTTTTAAGACCCAGGTGAATTATCTCCCATCTAAACCTTCTCTAAAAAGAAAAAAATAAATAAATAAACCTTCCTCTGTGTTCCTATCCATTTCTTCAGGCCTCTCTTCTCCTAATCACATTTGACTATCATCATGTTTTTATATGTTTTTCTCACCCATTTGACTGCAACATATTCAAAAAGAGACAGTATTTCTGTAATCCCCATGCCTAGGTCAGATCTGGAATAAAATGGATGGCTGATGAATTAGTAAAAAATGAAATCCTTTTATTTTGTTTTCATCCTTCATACATCTGTTATGAATATGTTAGTATTCATTTCTGAAGCTGAGTTTGGGGAGGTGATGGTGGCCAGTGACTGGGGAGTACGTAAAGGCTCTGGGCATTTGGATGTCTATAGTTTCTTTCTTTCAGCTGTTGTTCAGCGTCTAAAAGCATGTCTAAAAATCTTGGTAACCTCCCTGTATATTTCCTTCTCTAGGAAGTCCAGCGCTGCACGGCTGATATGAACATCACTGCAGAACATTCCAATCATCCAGATAACAAGCACAAAAACAGATACATCAATATTTTAGCATGTGAGTAATAAACTTTAAACTACTTCAACTGCAAGGAAATGAAAATCTTCCTGCTGGGTACGAGCTGAAATGCAAGCAGTTGGAATCAGGATGCCAAGAGGACATTACACTTGCAAGTTAACCTCTCGTTGGCCCGTCTTCTTCAACAATGTGTAAGAAGAAGAAGTGGGGACATCCTCTGCCCCTTTAGTGTTTCATGAAGCTGCCAGATTTCTGTGGTCATAATCAGTCGATAAAAGGAAATGTTCAGAGCTTTACTGTTTTTACATGAAGTGATTTCATATCCAGTGTTGGGAACCAAAGTTTAATGTCACGTGGCTAGCCTAACATTGTTTTTAACCAGTGAGAGCCAAGCCTTTTAATGCAAATGGAAATACTGAGAGCTGAATCGAGGAAGCTGAATTTCAGAGCAGTCTTTAAAAGATTAGGTAATTGGTTTATTCCAGTCCTTGTGGCCTATGTGTTTAGTCCTGTCCAAAACATTTCAGGGCCAGGAGTACCCTGGAAGTTTAGGAGCAAATAAATAAGAGTTCTTCTTACAGAGCCTCAAGGCTGCTAGGAGGACAGGCCACTTCTGTGGCTGGAAGACCACTTTTCACAGACACTGAGACTTGACTCACGGGCTGAAAATACACACTTTGATATTAAGGGCAGGAGCACAGATGTTTATGGTTAACATACATACAGTTTCGTGTAATAGTGTGTTTAAAGTTACACACTACTGTAGACAGATTTTTAGTAATACTCTGGTGAGATATAAATTATATAACATACAAAATTCACCATTTTACAGATAATTTGATTTTAAATTTAATTTCAGTGGTTTTTAGTATAGTCAAAGAGTTGTACAACCATCACCACTATCTAATTTTAGAATATTTTAATCACCTCAGCATGAAACCCCTTATCCATGAGCAGTTACTTCTAATTCCTCCTGTTCCCAGGTCCCTAAAAACCACATACCTACTTTCTTTGTCTGTGTATTTGCCTATTCTGAGTAGTTCATCTAAATGGAATCATACTATACATGCCCTTTGTGCCTAGATGCTTCTGCTCAGCATGATGTTGTTAAAGGGTACACTTGGTGTTGCTTTTATGCCTGAATAATACTTCACAGTATAGATATACCATATTTTGTTTATTCATTTCTCATCTGGTGGACATTTAAGTTGTTTCTACTTTCTGCCATTAATAATGCTGCGATGAATATTTGTGTATAAGGTTTTATAGAGACATCTATTTTCAGTTCCTTGGGGTATATACTTAGGAATAGAATACTTAGGTCATATGGTAACTTTATGCTTAATATTTTGAGGAACTGCCCAACTGTTTACCAAAGTGGCTGCACCATTTTACATTCTCAGTGGCAATATATGCAGGTTCTAAGGTTTCCACATCCACAACACTTGTTACGTTGTTTTTTTTCTGATAATAGCCATCATGATGAGCTTGAGGTGGTGGCTCAGATGGTAAAGCATCTGCCTACAATGCAGGAGACCCAGGTTCATCCCTGGGTCAGGAAGATCCCCTGGAGAAGGCAATGGCACCCCACTCCAGTACTCTTGCCTGGAAAATCCCATGGATGGAGGATCCTGATAGGCTACAATTCATGGGGTCGCAAAGAGTCGGACACAACCAAGCGACTTCACTTTCACCTAATCTCACTGTTGTTTCACTGTTGATTGGCATTTCCCAATGATTACTGATGTTGCACATTTTTTTCATGTGTCTGTTGGCCACCTTTCTGTCTTTTTTTAGAGAAATGTCTATTTAGGGCCTTTGCTCATTTTTATATTCATTTACTCATCTTCCTATTGTTGAATTCTATATACATTATAGATACAAATATCTTATATATATAATTTGCAAATATTTTCTTACATTCGCTGTGTCATCTTTTCACTTCCTTGATAATGTCCTTTGAGGTACCAACTTTTAAAACTTTGGTAAAACCTAGTTTTTTTTCTGTTTATTTGTTTCCTGTGCTCTTGTTGTCATATGTAATGAACCAGTGCCTAATCCAAGATTGTAAATATATACCTGGTTTTTTTTTTGTCAGCATCTTCTGGTCTTAGCTCTTACATTTAGGTCTTTGACCCGTTTGCGTTAATTTTTGCATTAATTTGTGTGAGGTAGGGGTCCAGCTTCATTCTGTATGTGAATATCCAGTTGTCTCAGCACCATTTTTTACAAAGTTTCTTCTCTCTCCCCATAATGAGTTGTCTTAAGCCCTCCGCAGAAAGTCAGTTGACCATAGTGTGAGGGTTTATTTCCATGCTTTCATTTCTTTTCCGCTGATCTGTGTGTCTGTCTTTATGTCAGTCCCACACTGTCTTGATTACTGGCTGGCCATGGCTTTGTAATAAGTTTTGAAATTGGAAACTGAATCCTTCAACTTCAGCCTCCTTTGTCAAGATTCTTTTCGCTATTTTGGATCCTTTGTTTTTCATATGAATTTCAGGATCTCCCTATTACTACAGAAAGTGCAGCTGGAATTTTAATAGAGATTATGTTCATTATGAGGACTGAACGGGGAACACTGCCATATTAACAGAATTAGGTCTGCCAATTTATGAAGATAGGGCATCTCTCCATATGTAGGTCATCTTTTATTTCTTTCAGCAATGTCTTATAATCTGTATGTTACAAGTATTAATCTTTTGTTAAATGTATTTCTAAGTATATTACTCTTTTGCATGGAATTGTTTACTTGGTGTTTTCAGACTGTGGATAGAAATGTGATTGATTTTTGTATGCTGACCTTGTATCTTACCAACTGGACTGAACTTATTTATTAGTTCTAACAGTTGTTTAACACTTATTTCTCATCTTTTTGGTCATAGCCATTCTAACAGGTGTGAGATGCACATTTCCCTGAAGATGGTGGTGGTTGAGCTCCTTGTCATGTGCCCACTGGCCATCTATATATCTGCTTTGGGAACATGTATATTTAGGTCCTCTGCCTGTGTTTTAATTGATTGCTGGTTTTGCTAGCTGTTGATTTGTATGAGTTGTTTTTATATTGGGTTATCAACCCCTTATCAGATATATGATTTACAAGTCTTTCTCCCATTCAGTAAAGCTTCCTTTTTCTTCTGTTGATGCTTTCTTTTGCCATACAGAAGCTTTTTAGTTTGATGTGGTCCCACATGTTTATTTTTGCTTCTGTTGCTTTTGGTGTCAGACTGAAAAAAAAAAATCACTGCCAAGACCAATGTCAAGTAGCTTTCTTCTCTGTTTTCTCCCAGGAGTTTTATGATTTCAGGCCTTAAATTCAGTTTCAATCCATTTTGACTTAATTTTTATGTATGTTGTAATATAGTAATCTAGTTTCATTCTTTTGCATATGACTGCCCATTTTTCCCAGCCCCACTTATTGAAGAGACTGTCCTTTCCCCATCATGTGTTCTTGGCTTGTTTGTTACAAATAAATTGATTGTATATATGTGGGTTTATTTCTGGACTCTCTAATCTGTTTCATTGATACATGTGTCTGTCTTTATGCAAGTACTTTTCAAATTATTATAGCTTTATAATATAATTTGAAACCAGGGTGTGATGCCTCCAGCCTTGTCCTTCTTTCTCAAGATTGCTTTGGCTGTTTGAGTTCTTTTATGGTTCCATACACATTTTAGGATTGTTTGTTCTATCTCTGTGGAAAGTAGCATTGGAATTTTGATAGAGATTGCACTGAATCTGTAGATTGATTTGGACATGTTAACAATAGCAATTCTTCTAGTCCATCCATGAGCATAGCATATCTTTCCATTTATTCGTGTCTTTAGTTTCTTTTTCAATGTTTTACAGTTTTCAACATACAGGTCTTTCACCTCCATAGATAAGTTTATTCCTAGGTATTTTCTTCTTTTTGAGACAATAATAAATGGGACTCTTTTCTCAATTTATCTTTCTGATAATTCATTCTTAGGGTATAGAAATTCAGTAGGTTTCTGTATGTTGATTTTGTATGTTGCAACTTTACTAAATTCATTTTATTAGTTCTAACAGTTTTTTCATGGAGTCTTTCATGGTTTTCTATATATAATGTCATGTCATCTGCAAATGGTGACAGTTGTACTTCTTCCTTTCAGTTTGGATGTTTTTCATTTCTTTTTCTTGCCTAAATGTTCTGGCTAGGACTTCCAGTACCATAACAAATAAAAATGGCAAGAATGGACATCCTTGTCTTGTTAGAGGGACTAACAAGTCTTAGACATCCAAGTCTTAGAGGGAAAACTTTCAGCTTTTCATCACTGAGTGTAATGTTAGCTGTGGATTTGTCTTATATGACCTTAGGGTACAACCTTGTGTCATCTGTGAGTGTAGTTTTACTTCTAGGAAAAGTTTTAAAAGAACTAAAAGTCATTTTTTAATGAGAGTATTTGTTTCAGTTATCTGAGAGAAGGAGAAAAAGAGAACAAGGAAGAAGAGTCAAACTTTTCTCACCAGTCTTTGGATGGATTACTCGGGCAGTGTTTGTTGACCAACTCAGTCAAGGCTCACCTTCCTGAGACTGAGGAATTGTCCATCTGCAGACCTCATTTCTGATCATAGAAGTCAGGCAGAGATATACCACATATATGCCTTACATATGCCCACATCACTCTCTACCATGGCAACCTCTACTTCTAGTGACCTCACTGCCTTAGCTAAAAATATGTGGCAAAGAGGAAGTCAGAGCAAATCTCTGTGATGTGCTCAAGGGTCATCATATTTTGCCAGAAAACTGCCATTTCTGGTTAGATGTGTTTGTACTTTCACAAGTTTACTTGAGGTATAATGTTCACAAATTCAAATTAGGTGTTTTATTTTCTCAGTTCAGAGAGTTAGGTTTTGGTACTGTCTCGGCTACCTGGTCAGATTCTGGACACATCACCCATCACTTTGGTCTTCCCCTATATTAATGCTTTCATATAGCAGAGAATAGCATGGAAATGTCATGGAACAAGTAGGATTAGTCCATGAATGTGCTGGATACACAATATAGGAAGAGCCTTTTCTCATGGAACCATCACAGCTTTCAAAGCAGACGTGTATGCCACCTCTGGTATTTATCTTTTTTAGCCAGTCTTTGACCTTTTTGATTGACTATGAAGGATGCAGCTGGAGTATGTGTTCTTATTTTTCAGTCTGTGAAATAACAATATAATGCTACAAAGAGTTTGAATCCGGATGCCTTAAGGGGATATTTTCATGTGGGGCCCCTGTTTAGATTCAACAGGCAGCCCCTGTTTAGATTCACTGCATCTGTGCTTTTCTCAGCACAAAAGCAGTTCAGAGTTCAAGAATGTGGAGGGCTTTCCAGAAGGGCATGATGTAGTCTGAGGTCAGTAATGTCCACGCTAATCCACTCATTGGACTTCTTTTCGAACTAGCCTTTTATGATCATGACTATAAATAGAAATGTAAATCAGCTTTTGCCCATTCTCTTTCTAGCTAAGGGGGGAAAAAAAGTATGACCTCAGCTTTCTTCTGTTTGTTACCTTATAAATACAAACTCCTTCTGTTGGACAACTAGAGGCACATATCAGCACTCACCTTTTGTTCATAGGCAAAGGTTAAGTGGGTCTTGAATCTGATCCTGGACTTCAGATGCTGCGTTGAGATTACTCTGAGAAGCAAGCTTCAGTTCCCTCAGTTACTCAGGATCTGCTTGGGTGGTGGGGAGTCCAGCTGAGTGGCATCTCCTAAAAATTGATGTTCTGGACTTGATATAATAATCACCTTTTTATATCTGTATCAATGGAAAGGGGGTAGAACATAGGTAATCAAAGATCTTGGAAACTTGTTTTAAAATGTAGGATAAGGGAATTTCAGAGGGTTGCATCTTGAATTGTTTTACATAAACTAAGGACCACTGTTTGCATTTCTTGCATATCAGCATTCACAGGTCAGAGCATGTGGTGGAAGTGTCCCCGTGATATGGAGAGGGGTCCCCATGCTGTAGCTTTGACGTTTCAGTTGTTCTTCTGCCAAAAGCTTTCCCAGAGCCCTCTGGGAGATGCCACATTGCCTCTTTTCTTTGTTGTGTGCTTCAGAATGCTGCTAGTTTTTGAATTATACATTTTGTTTTTGCTTTTTTTCTTCCCTCTGTAGATGATCACAGTAGAGTGAAGTTAAGACCTTTACCAGGAAAAGACTCTAAGCACAGTGACTACATTAACGCTAACTACGTCGATGTAAGTCAGACATGTTCTCCTAAACCTGTTTCTGATAAATGAAGAGTGCCGCTGAGACGGCTGAATGTGTTTTCGTACTGCACAGAGCTTTCATGAAAAACACAGCCTCCTCAGTATGGAGGGCGCTTGAATTATTAACCGGTCTGTGGCACTGCTTTCATCTCACTGTGTGCTGTGTCATCTTTGAAGGGTTACAACAAAGCGAAAGCCTACATCGCCACCCAGGGACCGTTAAAGTCCACGTTTGAAGATTTCTGGAGGATGATTTGGGAACAAAACACTGGAATCATTGTCATGATTACGAACCTTGTGGAAAAAGGAAGAGTAAGAACTTTTACTCATGTACCTGCATTCAAAAAATTACTTGTGGAGTGTCTGCTGTAGGGCAGAAACTTGATAAGGCCAGGCGAGTTAGAGAAACGAGAAGTGTCTACTATGCAGGAAAGTGGGCACTTACCAGAGTGGATTAAACATGATAATCAAGGTGAACAGGGTATCTTTAGGTGTTAATCTGTCTTTCTCAAATAGATTAACAAGGCATTTATAAAAGTCTTTTAAAAAAAGATGAATAAGGCATTAATTAGGATGCTGCAAAATGCATAGACATATTCTGTAGTACAGATAACTTTTTAAAGAGCTAATGTTTGAGGTGAGATTTAAGCAATGAAAGAGAAGGCAGAAGAGTCACACAGATGTGAAAAGAGAAGGAAGGACGTTCTAAGTACAGTGGGAAGAAAGACAAAAGTAGGGACGGTGGAAGAAACGCAGTATATAGTCAAGGAGCTACTAGTAGTTCAAATCCAGGGAAGTAAAGACTGCTTAAACACCTCGACCATCTCTAAGAGAATCTTTTTTTAAGATGGTGAGTCATAGTTTAACTTTATTGGATTTTGAACTTATATTAGATATTAATTAATTAATGGAATAGAATAGAATAAGGTTCCAGGCTGTAGTCCCTTACTCAGAATCACTACTGCCTCACTTTGTGGAATCAAATTTGGTGACCAGTTTTTAACACACAGGCCCTCACAGATAGAAGAGACTTTCCTTTTTTCTCCCCGTCGTGTATTTAGCTGCACAGGGTATGGCATATCGGATCTTAGTTCCCCAGTGCGGGATCCTACCTGCACCCCCTGCATTGCAAGTGCAGAGTGTTAACCATTGGACCACCAGGGAAGTCCTGCAAGAGACTTCTTTTACCTGTGAATGCAGGCCAACCTCCCAGATGATACTTAAACTTCCTTGGTAACATATCCTACCCACATTTCGTATGGGTCAAATATACAGGCTTTTCTTAGACCCTCTTTAAAGTACATCATGAGATGCGGGATGGTCACAAATGCTAGGCCCAGTCCTCAAATGATCTAGCCCACACGTGTCCCAAGATTAACCTCTGCAGGGGTTGCAGCTGACTGTAAGGACTTCAGCCCATTCATTCCCGATTTAGTCAGCCACACGGTAGAGTACCTGTGTTTCAACAGTGCTATTTGAAACCACATTACCAACAGTGGCATTGTGGTATCGATTGTAGTTATAATTTACAACTTTTTTTATTTATCTTTTTTGCAGCGAAAATGTGATCAGTATTGGCCCACAGAGAACAGTGAGGAGTATGGAAACATTATTGTCACCCTGAAGAGCACAAAAGTACATGCCTGCTATACTGTTCGTCGTTTCTCAGTCAGAAATACAAAAGTGAAAAAGGTACTGAAGGGATTGGGTGGGCTGCCAGGGCGTCTCTTTTTGAACTAGTATGAAAATCACTGTGCGACCAAGGCCAACTCTCATAACTGACTTGGTTTTTTTTTTAAAGAAGTATTTTTGAAACGTTCTTTCACAACTCTTTTGATTGACATCAATGTATGGTGTGAAAGATATCGGCAAAGCACGTGATAGAATTTAACTGGCCTGACTGAGTTCTTTAATCTCTTCATGAAGGAGGCTTCATTTGGAGCGGGGGAGGGACAAAAGGTCCTCTGAGGTTTTGGTAGCCAGCAAACATGGCAGCATCTGTTTGGTAATTTAGCTTTTTAAATCTAATTTTCTGACAGCTTCAAAGCATTGTTTCCCAAAGTGTGTCCCAAGGAATACTAGCCTTGCAATATGCTTGCAAAACTCAAAGTGTGCAAAATGAGTGCCACATGAGCCTGAATTCCCCCTTAAAAATTTATAAGGAAAACAAGTACCCGAAGTGCCAGGGTTAGGAAACCGATGTAACTCTGTCGTGTTTCCTAATGTGATTTAACACTGAAGAACTCTTACCATCCTGAGAACCACCCTTGTGGAAATGGCACTTTCAAATTTTCTGTTTCTCTTGTCGAAAACCCACTGTCCCATTGAGACTCACAGATCACTCTAGCAGTCCTAGGAACTCAGGACAGATGCTCATTAGGACAGTGTGGAGTGTTACGTACTCTCTGGAGGCTTAGGTAGACAGCTGTTGGTAGCAGCGGTTCCTCATTTATTTTTCTAAGCTTGGACACTTTGGGAATGTGATAAAACTGTCTGCCTCTTGCCCCAGAAGAATTCACATTTACTCAGGTTTTTGTACACCATTTCAGTGGCTCTGAAGCCCATTCATGGTCCAAGGTTAACAGTCCTTTCCATGTGTCGCTTTCCTGCCAAGAATGGCAGAAGTATTATATATAAAGATCAGTAGCACTGTCTTCATCTATGTTCTCTACACCAGAGCTGTTAGTTGGTTCAGGCTAACTAATAACTAGTTTGTACTCATGAAGTGTAACGTCCATTAGGCATGGAAACACCTCAGGTATTTAAATGTGGCCCACTTACTCTTATTTTAGAAATGCCTTAAGTCAGAGGAAGATGTCAAATAGGAATGTCGCGTTTTGCACACTGACAGTAGGAACTGAAATTGAGGAAGAAAAAGGAAAAGGAGAGGTAACTGGAGAATTAATAATCAAGGACATCCTCGCCCTGTAGCATGGGGCCAAGCACCCTACAATGTTCAGTGTTGACGGATTCATGACCCTGAGTCATCAAAAACATTTTTAAATTTTACAAGTATTGGTGGTAATAAAGAACACATCACAAAAACTGATTTGAAGAAGATCGTCAACCAAAGTGGTTGAAATGTAAAAAGTTCAGCCACTTAAAGGAAAACAGCTCTAAAAAATTCATTTTGAAAGGGACAGATAAATTGACTGTTGCCTTGGACTCTGGAGGTTGAGAAGGATCTTCCCCACACTTCCTGGAAGTTGCACGGCACACTCCCTGCAGCTCCTAAAGGATCAGTAAAGGATCACTGCTGGACAGTGGAGAAGGAATGGGAGTCCTGGCACACAGTCAGAAGAGCTGGGGCAGGAAGTCAGGAAATGGAAGTTGTTTGTGTAGTTGCTAAGTAGTTGCTAAGTTGTGTCTGACTCTTTGCGACCCCATGGACTGCAGCCTGCCAGGCTCCTCTGTCCATGGGATTTCCCAGGCAAGGGTACTGGAGCGGGTTGCCATTCCCTTCTCCAGGGGATCTTCCTGACCCAGAGGTAGACCTCGTGTCTCCTGCACTGGCAGGTGGATTCTTACCGCTGAGCCATCAGGGAAGCACCCAGGAAATAGAAACCTTGTAGGCAAATTACTGAGCTCTTTGGATAGCAGATCCAGAAAAATGAAATATGAAACATTCATTCTTGGTGCAGAATGAAACCATATTCTCTTCTATGAGGTATCTGCGCCTTCTCATCCAGCTGGGTCATGTCCTCATTTGTAGCCTTAGAGGACCTCAGAGAGGATATCAGCAGTTAGGGCGAATGAGAACAGAAGTTGGGATTCCTGCCGTCCTTACAGCATCTTCATCTAGAATGCCCACCGTTGGCTTAAAGACATGCTTTCTTGCCTTTCTCTTAGGGGCAGAAGGGAAATCCCAAGGGGCGGCAGAATGAACGTGTAGTGATCCAGTACCACTACACGCAGTGGCCCGACATGGGGGTTCCAGAGTACGCCCTCCCAGTGCTGACCTTCGTGAGGAGGTCCTCGGCAGCCCGCACGCCGGAGATGGGCCCTGTGCTGGTGCACTGCAGGTGAGGACCCGCCTGGGGAGGGCAGGGGCCGCGGGCCTGCCGCTGCTTTGTGTGACAGCGAACTAGAGTCTTCCACCCCAAACTGGGACCACTGAGACTTGAGAGTTACAGGAGGTCACTATAGTCCTCATAACAGTAAGAAAGCAGCTGCTGCTTATGAGGGTGAAACAGAATGAACTCTTAGAGGATGAGTCTCCAGTTTTCATAACACCATCTCATTATTGATAAAATCCAGTGTTATTTCGTAAGGCAATTGTTGGTAGCTCCTAATATATAAAAACCTTACAAACACAAGTTTAGAACTTCCCACACTAGAAACTTTGAGGCCTTTTTTTGGTTTGGTTTTTAATTTTTATTGAAGTATAGTTGCTTTAGAGTGTTTGTTTTTGCTGTATAGCAAAGTGAATCAACTATATGTATACACACATCCCCTGTTTTTTGGATTTCCTTTCCATTTAGGTCGCCACAGAACACTGAGGAGCTTGTGAGTTTTGAATATGACTTTTCTGTAGGGTTTCTCCAAAGAACAGTATTTATTTTCTGGGTGAAAGGCTTTGAGCTTACAGGTACTATATAAAGTACCTTTGTAAAGCACATAAAAAGCCTGTTTTCCCTTCTAAACTACCTTAAACAACCTTAGTAAATAGTAACATTAATGCTCAGTTGTGTCCAACTCTACGACCCCATACCCTCGAGGCTCCTCTGCTCATGGGGTTTCTCAAGCAAGAATACTAGAGTGGGTTGCCATTTCCCTCTCCAGGGGAATCTCCCCGACCCAGGGATCGAACCCATGTCTCTTGCGTCTCCTGCACTGGCAGGCGGATTCTTTATGCTGAGCCACCTGGAAATCAACTTCAGCTGGTTGTTTAAAAATGCCTTTATTGTATTTTATTTATTTATTGAAGGATACTTGCTTTGCAGAATTTTGTTGTTTTCTGTGAAACCTCAACATGAGTCAGCCATAGGTATACATATATCCCCTCTCTTTTGAACCTCTTCCCATCTCCCACCCAATCCCGCCCCTCCAGGTTGATACAGAGCCCCTTTTCTAGTTTCCTGAGCCATACTGGATTGCTTGGCTTTGGCGTTCAGACAGATGTTGCTGCTTCTGTGATGTATCTTACATGGCTGAACAGCTTCCTTGGCACTTCTTTGGGGGTGGCTCCCCTAATAGGCGCCCACAGAGCAGCAGGAGATGGAACCTGTCTTCTGTTTAAGCGCCATGAGAACTCTCCATTTTTGCTAATCCATTTACAGTCACTAAAATAGAAGGGAGAGTCTACCAGAGAGCTTGTGTATCAGCAGAGTTGTGTCAGACGGGAAACCTTCAACGGGGGTGGGAGCAGAGATTCTGCCATAAAGAAGTTTGTTGTTCAATATGGCAGAACTCGGGTCTCCCTAGGATGCTTTGTTTCTCTGAAATAACAGTTAGGATGTGGGATTAAAGAGGCTGGCTTTTCCAGGTGGGCTCTTCCTAGTCCACCTCTGGATTGTGAAAGGAAAGTATCCTTTTCACAGAACTTTTCCAATACTGAGCCCACTGTGGGGTCTGGTGGGCAGAAAGCAGGTGTATTGAAAGGACGATGGGCTCCCCCACGATCACTGGGGGAGCGGGAGAGCCAGGTGATGCCTTTGTGGGAGTGGTTCTGGTGTGGGCACACAGCTGCCAGGAGGGATGCCTTGGGCTCCCTGGCATCATGGACTTAGATCCTTTTGCTTGAGCTACAAGGAAGAGCAAAAAGCTCGTGTGTAGCTTATATAGCTCGTGTGTAGCTTATATATATTTTATTTAAGTATACATGGTCTCTATTTTCATACAAGGTATGAAGGTAGCCTTCCCTCCTCATCAAGACTCAAGAGGGAGGAAGGATCCACTTGTCGTTTGTGGATGCTGTCCATTCATCATAACCTGCGCCGGGTCCCCCGAACAGCAGGGTTATTTCTCAGGGCCTTCGAGGTGCGGAGGATGGTTTCCACAGTTTGTGCCAGGGCTGAGCAGCAGGGGTGCTAGCTGAGCGTCTGCCTTTCTTCCAGCGCTGGTGTGGGCAGGACAGGCACCTACATCGTCATTGACAGCATGCTGCAACAGATAAAAGACAAAAGCACAGTCAACGTCCTGGGATTCCTGAAGCATATCAGGACTCAGCGCAACTACCTCGTCCAGACTGAGGTGAGGAGAGACTGTGCGGCCCCCGTGGGGTCTCTGTGCGCTGCAACGGAGGGGTCAGGAGCGTCAGCAGACAGGGCTGGGAGGAAGCTACAGGGGTTTGGACTGGAAGGTGTCCTGACGAGGCTATCTGGTTGCTCCCCACTTCTGTGTGGACGTGAAACGAAGCTGGGACGCTGCACCTAGTGCTGTGTATTCGTTGCTCTGGGAGTTAAACATTGTCTGGCCCGAGAGGATGGCTGTAAAGCCCTCCAGTGAGCACGCGTTTCCCCACTGCGTGTTCGGAGCATGGTGTGGCTACAGAACCGACGTCGGCGCAGCCCCTGCCCTCAAGCCGCTCCTGGCGCGTTAGGAAGTGAGCACTGAGGGATCACGGAGAGGTCCCTGCAGGGCAAGAGCGCCTGGAAGGTAGATTTCCTGCAGGAAACAGGTGGTAGCCCGTCACCGCTCACCTCGGTGGCCGTCACGTCCTCTGCCTTTCAGGAGCAGTACATTTTCATCCACGATGCCTTGTTGGAAGCCATTCTCGGAAAGGAGACGGAAGTGTCCTCCAGTCAGCTGCACAGCTACGTCAACAGCATCCTCATACCAGGCGCAGGAGGCAAGACGCGACTGGAAAAACAGTTCAAGGTACTGCTTTTGAATACATTTCTGTGGGCAAAAAAGCAAGGAGGTAAAGAAATGCCGTGAGTTTAGGGCTCATGTCTTTTTTGCATGAATGTTTAGACTGAGATGGATTTCTTTGTGTACTTCTGAGATGTAATACATGGGAAAATCAGGCTGCGACTTGTTTGTAAGTGTCTGAGTAGAGAGTGCCGTGCTATATTTTCTTCTGTGCAGTTTACAACTTTATCTGAACATAAACACGTGCCCCTGGCCACAATGACATAATATGTTGTTGTTCCAAAAAAAAAAAAAAAAAAAAACCCTGTATTTTTTCTGACCTAATTTATCTTACCCTTATGAAGAATGGCTATTTGTTGACATGATCGTAAAAGCTGAGCTCTTTGAAAGACTATCCCAGTAGATGATTTAGAAAGTAAAAAAGACTTACTAACCAATACTAGAGAAAAGGTTAATTTTTCCTAAATGGGGTTTTTTTCTCTTTGATAGGGGCACAAGGTGTGAAGACAGTTAGGGTTATATGGAATTGAGTGAAATAAGGTGAAAAGAGAGACTATAAGAACTATTAAAGTAATTAAGGTCAGAGCAGCTTAGCCATCTCAAAAGTACTGAATGCCTCCTATTTAGCAGTCTCTCATTAGACTTTAAAAATCTTTTTTGCACATTGTTCTATTTCTCATTTTGTGTCAAGATAAAAAGAATGAGATGAATCGCTGCAGTTTTCATTTTCACGGTAAAACTTTCCATAGACACTGAAACCTTCCTTTAATCTCAGCTGAAGAAATGAGACTGTCAAGCAAATGATAACAAGTGATATGAAATGAAAAATAGATTAATTTCACCAGGTTCAGTCATAACAACTTTATATTTCCAGGTCTCCTTTTATAATGTCCTACCCACTCTAAAAACCATTAAGTTAATTAATAGTGAGGACATAGTGTCTTATTTTGAATGTTGAAAATGAATTCTTTAAAAATTAATATTTTTGTTAAAAAATTATTTTTTATTGGGGCATAGCCAGTTAACAATGTTGTGATAGTTTCAGGTGGACAGCAAAGGGACTCAGCCGTATATAGACATGTATCCATTCTCCCCCCAAACTCCCCTCCCATCCAGGCTGCCACGTACCATTGAGCAGAGTCCCTGTGCTCTACAGTACCTCCTTGTTGGTTATTCATTTTAAATATAACAGTGTTGAGTACCAATATTTTTAAAATTCTGCCTTTGTTCCTGAAACACTTGTTCATACCTTGTTTTAAAAAATTCATCAAAGGAGCTCGGGTTGTTTGTTCTTTTACAGGTATAGAACTTACCTAGAAAGAAAACACAAGAAAGACAAACTCAGGCTGCCTCCAGGGCCCTGGACAGTGTAGCTGCAGAGCAGGTAGAGCAGGAGAGCATGCCCATGCACTCTAGCAGACAGTGCATAAAGTCCACATTATTTCAATAAATCCAAAGAAGTCATTCAGTAAATCCACAGTATTCAGTAAATACTGCTTACATAGAGCCTGCCGTCAGGAAACCTAAGGCCCAAAAGTAAGTAAAACAAGACGCACTCCACCGAGACAGTTGAGAAAAGTACCACCAGTGAGACACAAAGTGTTCTTAGGGTGCAGAAATGTTCAAAAGTCATCAGTTTTTGCCAGATCATCAAGCAGATGCTCTCAGTTACAGCTTTGTTTTTGTTCTGTTGTCTTTCCAAGCTTTATTGAGATAGAATTCTAAGTTCAGGGGACACAAGGTATGATTTGATGTTTATGTACATACTGGAAAATGTTTGCCACAGTAATTAACACGTGCACAAATATAGTCCTTTGAGTGAGGACGAAAATGTTCTTTTCTTTCAGCTGGTCACACAGTGCAATGCAAAATATGTGGAATGCTTCAGTGCTCAGAAAGAGTGCAACAAAGAAAAGAACCGAAACTCTTCAGTCGTGCCATGTAAGATCTTAACATCAGCTCGACTTGACTGTGTTTTTCTTTCCTTGAGATGTTGTGTGTTAGGTAAAGAGGCAACCACCACCATGGGGAAAAGTTATGCTTAAGACAAATAGAACAGATGGGAGGGGCAGTCAGCACCAGGAAGTTGCTGTGTCTATGGGACAAGAAATCTAGCTTCAAGTTCACCTCGAGATTGACGAGTGAGGCTATTTCTACCATGTCTTAGCTTAAAACCCTAAAAAGAAAGGTAAAACCCTGAAAAGAAAGGTAAAGTCATTGTCACTGTGGCATGAATGCTCTCTTAGAGAGTCCTGGTTTAATCTTTCCAACTGGAACTATAATTATTAAATTGTCCTGTCAACTGAGACCAAGACACTCTTGATAGGTGGTGATTGTCGTGTAAATGACTTGGGACTCAGTAGAGGATATTGTGTGTATGCTGTAGAAACAGACATAGGGAATCGGTGGAGAGATTCTCTTGATTGAAAAAGGCCAAGATTTTCAAATGCTTCTTGCACAGAAAGATAGAGGTAAGGGGATGCAGAAGAGCAGAGTGCAGTATGTTGGTCTAATTATAGGAACATCAAACCGGGGTCAACAGTGACGTCAACTCCTCTTTCATCTCTAGCTTCTTTGTGACCTGCTGACAAAGTGTCTCCCACACTTGCATGCTATTCGCATAATGCCTTTGTCTCTCTGGGCACGTGCAGATGGGCGTGTAAAGTTTCCGTTTACATTCAGTCTTAGCTGATAATGCTTTAGCTTGGTTAACAGCATAGGTAAGTCTTAAAAAGAAACAGGAGCCAAGGGACTCTATGGCTCATCAGGTAACTCTGAGAAGGTGCTGTTGATGGTGTGTGGGTAACCGAGCAAATGTGTTTGGTTTTTTTTTTTTGTCATAGCGGAACGTGCTCGAGTGGGTCTTGCACCGTTGCCTGGAATGAAAGGAACGGACTACATTAATGCTTCTTATATCATGGTGAGAGTCAACAGTTAGTTATAAGTAAGGTTGATTACACTGAATGGTGCTAAAGAGCAGACACCTCCTATGTGGCTTTGATTATTCAAATACTTTCTCGATGTGTAATATCAAAATTTGAGAGATTTCTGCATCTGGAAACCGTTAACAAAGAATACCTAATCCATGAGGACACAAAAATGCTTAAGAAACGAGCTTGTTAAGCAAAGTGATCTTCTTATTGATTTCACCCATCTAGTCTTGGAATAAATGTTGAAATTACTGTTAAGTAAAAACAGCAGGGGGAATGAGAAGTGAATAGGACACGGAGAGAAAACTGTCTCTACGTGTTAGCAGAAGTACGTCTAAAAATTAGCCAAGTGCACTGAAAGCCTCTTTGGATTGTTTCAGTGAGGTTAGCACCGTGCTGGTCTTATTTCATGAATGTGTTTTACTACCGTGGAGTTAGCATAAGACACTCATAATCCCTGGTTTTTCATCTTCCTAACTAAAGGGCTATTATAGGAGCAATGAGTTTATTATAACCCAGCACCCTCTGCCGCACACCACCAAGGATTTCTGGAGGATGATTTGGGACCACAATGCGCAGATCATTGTTATGCTGCCGGACAACCAGAGCTTGGTGAGTAAGGCACGCCTGCTCTGCATTCATGGGCCTGTGAGGCCGCACGCATCCATGACCTTGCGATAGAGCTGGGGAGGGAATGTAAACTGCTCATTTCATAGGTCTGCTCCAATCCTTGATTTCTGATTCCTAGTGGTAGAACCGCTCAACTCTACTGTACATGGTAGGTGACAGAAGGTTTTGAAAAAAAGTTCTGTTTCCAACCTCACTAGTATATGAACTGACACTCTTCTCTTAGTTGCTACATGTCACTGTTGAAAATCAAATGAGCAACAGTCAACATGTATTATTACATGACCTTGTTTTTACATGTATGAGCTCATTAAATCATTTCTACAACTTGCTGACATAGGTACTATCTTCACCTCCTTAAGGAGCTCAGAAAACTAGTTTGGCCAGGGACATATACAAATAATTACAGCCATGATTTGAGTCATTTGTCTTATCTTATTATTGTCTGTGTCCAATCCCACCCCACATTACAGAAATGTTTCCCGACCAAAAAAAAAAAAAAAATCAGTATCAAAAGTACTAATAATGTATCATCATTTACCCCTCATTCCACAGGCAAGCCAGATCTGTTACAAGGAAGGAGAAAAGGAGAGGCTTTTTTGTTGGAAATTAACAGTGCTTTTTAAAGACCTCGACTAAGCTACTAATTCTTTTTCCTCCCTTTAGTCCTTCCCTATTGAGGTCTCCAGACTTCCCGGGTGTATCAGAGGTAAAGACTCCATCTGCCAGTGCAGGAGACCTGGGTTGGGAAGATCCCCTGGAGAAGGGAATGGCAACCCACTCCAGTATTCTTGCCTGGGAAATCCCATGCACAGAGGAGCCTGGCGGGCTATAGTCCAGGGGGTCACAAAGAATCAGACACGATTTAGCAACTAAACAACAATTGAGGTCTCTAAGACCCTAGAGGAGAAGGGTGAGCACGTTCATGAAAACAAGTTTAAGTAAGTGTTACCGCTGCACTCTCATTGCCTGAAGTTTTCAATTAGTTGGGTCTTCGGAAGTTACTATGAGGACATGGAAGCACACAGAGTAAAAACAAAAACAAAAAGGATCTGCTTCCTTGAGTGTCAAGAGTAGTGAGTTTTTTAATCAGGAAAGAACAGCCTGTGATTGAACCCCTAGTCTTGATGACATGCGTTTGACTGTGTGCCCAGTCAGTAGGAACTTCACTTTGTCGCTTTCTGCTCCAGCTTCAGAATACCAAGACTGCTTCTGTGTGATAGAATGGCAACAGAGTTGAGAATCTTAAGCTAAAAACTGGAGTGTAAATTTTCAAATTAGCTGGCAATAGGGGTCTATCTGTTTGGCATATGGAAATTGGAGGCATTTAGGGTTGTTAAAACGTGCATTTGTTGGATGAGTCAGTGTTTTGTTATCCTCACTGAACAGAGGACAGCCACTGAAAGCGGCTCTACTCACAAGCTCGTTTGCATGGGCAGGCGCGTGGGAGCCTGGATCCAGGGAGTCTGCTGTGCGGACAGTGAGGCTGCTGGGCCAGGCTGTCACTTCCGGGTCTCTCTCAGGCCCACAGAGGCGATTCTGGAATCTTGCACGTCTGCGCTCATAGCTCAGAGGTGGAAAGTCAGGTGTAGTGTTTCCTACGGGCTTTCCTGCTGGCTGAGTCAATAAAGAATCTGCCTGCAATGCAGAAGACCTGGGTTCAATCCCTGGGTCAGGAAGATCCCCTGGAGGGGCAAATGGCAACCCACTCCAGTATTCTTGCCTGGAGAATCCCATGGACAGAGGAGCCTGGTGGGCTACAGCCCATGGGGTCGCAAGGAGTCGGACACGATAATGTCTCTACATGTTTTGTTTGCTTCGTTATTTATCACTACTGTAACTTTACAAGACCATGATTCTGTGGATGGCTCAGACGTCACTGTGGCCAAGGCATCTCTGCCTTATCCATCAGCAAAATACCCGTGAGCCCAGAGCGCCTACTGAAGTCAGTAGCATTGTTTCTTTGTAATAGTCTGTCAGGTTGAGCCATTATTCCCTAGTTTATTGTCTTGTGTTCAGAACTATTTTTCTGCCTTTCTTCCACCATTTTGTTAGTTGCTCGGTTGTGGGGTTTGTGGCCCCGTGGACTGTAGCCCACCAGGCTACTCTGTCCATGGGGTTCTCCAGGCAAGAAGACCCGAGTGGGTTGCCATTACTAACTCCTTTTGGCAGTTGGTAGGCCAATTAGAGAATTTCTAAATCCTATTATCATCATAATAGTTGTTTGGGTGTAGCAAAACGAATACAGTATTGTAAAGCAAAACAAACTAAAAAAAAAAAAAAAAATAGTTGTTTGGGGTATATAGTTTTATTATTCCTATTTTCCAATACGGAAATTAAGGCTTAGTCAGATTATTCAGGGTCATATCCAGTCCTATGCTTAATCTGTGTATTTGGTCAAATTTAGAGGCCTTGTTCATCATCATGTCTTTGTTGCTGTTTTAGTTGCTTAGTGGTGTCTGACTTTGTAACCCTATGGACTGTAGCCAGCCAGGCTCCTCTGCGCATGGGATTTCCCAGGCAAGAACACTGGAGTGGGTTGCCATTCCCTTCTCCAGGGGATCTTCCCAACCCAGGGATCAAACCCACGTTTCCTGCATTGCAAGTGTCTTCTTTACCGCTGATCCACCAGGATATCTGTTAAAAGGGTCCTAATTCCATATCCTACGGCACAGTGTATTAAAATCCAAGACAGTTACAGACTTCTTTTGTATAGACTAAACCCGATTGCTAATCTGTTTCCCCTTATGCTGAGCTTTAAAAATAAAAATGTACTTGGCAATAAGCTATATTGAAACTTGAAAGGGTGATAAGTCTTATTGGACTGTTGGCTCATTTCTAATGCAACAATGTAAGATTAAACAAAACCTTGCTTTGAACATTATTCAGAATTATTTCTGACTTCACTAGTATAGTGTCTAGGCTTTTTCAGGAAAATGCCCATAGAAGTCTATATATTACATGCAAACTGTAATTTGCCATTTGAACTAATGAGAAAAAGGAGATGAGGCTCATCATAATGATTGTATTTCTCAGTCTCCAACCTAGGCAACGGTTGTCTTTTTCTTAGGCCTTCATAGTTTTCAGGGAAAGAATTCAAGTATCAAGCCTGAATGTTGTATTAGTTTCAGATGTACAGCTAAGTGATTCAGTTATTTCTTCTGATTCTTTTCCATTACAGGTTATTACAAGATATTTGAATATTGCTCCCTGAGCTGTAAATTGTTATTGCTTATCTATTTTATGTACTGTAGTTTCTGTTACTGAATATTTACCTTTAATCTTAAAATAGATAAACATTTAAAGCTTGCCCGATTCAAGACTGAAAGACTTGAAGTCTTACATTGACAGCCTAACTTCCCTTTTACAAAGCACCTTATACTTATAGCCAGCATGCTTATTTATGGACCTGTCTGAGCTTTGTAGATGAAAACTGCCTTCCCTCACTAGTATATTAAGAAAAGTACATAAGATAATGTTTACAAAAAGTCTTTTGGAAAATGCTAGTCAGCTGTAGAACTCTTAAGAACATAATCCATAGAACAACAATTAGCGTATCTTAATTGCACCAAGCCACTGTGAAATAAAAAAATTGATAGGATAGGAGATCATATCTCCTTATTTATTCTCACACTTACCATTACACAGCACTTCTCAGCTAGGGGTTAGACATCGCCTACAGAAGGAGCCTTTTTGGTTGTTAGAGTAACATAGATGAGACGTGCCAGAAAATAGTGATTGTGTTTTACAATAAAATACAATAACCGCTGACCTCAGCATGATGCAGTATGGGTATATCAATAATTCTATGAACCCAACTTAAAGGATGATCTGAGAATTATGGGAAATTGCAAACATAAGAAATTGCTAAGAAAACTCAAGGACAAATGGTTGACAGCCCTGCAGAAGAATTTTTTTTTCTTTTTTTCTTTGGTGCCTGTAGGCTGAAGATGAGTTTGTGTACTGGCCCAGTCGAGAAGAATCCATGAACTGTGAGGCCTTTACCGTCACCCTCATCAGCAAAGACAGACTGTGCCTCTCTAATGAAGAGCAAATTATCATCCATGACTTTATCCTTGAAGCTACACAGGTAACCTCAACCTCAGGTCCTTGGTAACAGCTGTACCTAGGTCCTGGGTGATTCTAAGTCACAATGAAGTAACCTACCACCCTGAGGACAGGCCCAGGCAGGCGTCTTGAGTATGACCTAATTTTAAGTGTGCACACTTCCTTTTTTGCTGCCTTCAAGTGTTTGCTTTTTCCAGGTGGAAGGATGAAATGTAGCAGTTCCTCGGATTGAGCATGCATACAAATAGGCTTGTTGACCTGATTATAAGAACAATATACTAGAGCTCTATAGTTACTTGCCATCAGAAATGTAAGCCTTACAATATAATATGTTGCAGAGGTGATAATATTAAGACTATACATTAAAAAAAAATACACAACATTTTGATGAGTAATTAACTATCTTCCCAAGGAGTGGTTAAGAGGGGAGTTATCTTATTTAGTAAATGAAATACTGATGTCCTTTCCCCTTCCTTATTTTTATTTTTATAGATAAGATAGAATAGGATATAAAGTTTCTTATAGTTTGTTGTCCCTTAAAATGTTTGCCTGAACAGGATTCTATTTCACTGTGATAACCTCATCTGTTGTTTCCCTGGTGGCCTAGCAGTAAAGAATCTGCCTGCAGTGCAGGAGACCCAGGTTCATTCACTGGGACAGGAAGCTCCCCTGGAGAAGGAAATGGCAACCCACTCCAGTATTCTCGCCTGGGAAATTCCATGCACAGAGAAGCAGGACCATAGTTCATGGCATCAGAAAGGATTCGGACACCACTGTGGCAACTACACTACCACACCACCAACCTCGTTTGTTAACTCTCAGGCAGAGACCTCCCTGTACTTTCCTCCTCAGAGCAGTTTGGGTCTCCTGGCAATCATGGCATTCCTCAGTTGTCTATACTATGTACTAGCAAGTTCTAGTTGTTAAGACTCTAGATAGGATGAAGTGAAGATGACCTGTGACTCGTGTCATACTGGTTGCAGGATGACTATGTCCTCGAAGTTCGACATTTCCAGTGTCCCAAATGGCCCAACCCGGATGCCCCCATCAGCAGTACTTTTGAGCTTATCAACGTCATCAAGGAAGAGGCCTTGACAAGGGATGGCCCCACCATCGTGCATGATGAGTATGTACCAGTTTTTTCATTTTCCTGTTGCACTGTGATAGGACGAGGGAGGAGAGAGAGACTTCACAAGCCCTCTCTCTGCGTGCGACAATTCCAGGATATTTCTACTGTGCATATGTCGTGGTTTGTACCAGGTACATGCGGTTTCTAGTATGCACCAGTGTAAAATGTTGTGCGTTTTAGTTTATCAAAGCTTCAGGTTCTCCTATAGGTTCATCTTTCTAGATAGTACTGTGTATTAGCCTACCACAATATATCTGCATGCTTTCCTAGGTTTTCTGTTTCAGTAATGCAAACTAGACAATAATGTACATGTTTACATTTATATTAATTTACATGTCATAGTTTATATTATCTTTAAATCCTTACACTGGTTTTCAACAAACACTAGGGAGAAAACCTTTTAAAATATGTTTAGTTGATTAGTAATCAAAAAGTTAACTCTTAATAATATTTATAGTTTACACTGTGTTTTGAAGTTTACTGTCTCTGGAGGTTTAAAGATCAATCATCATTTGCTTCTAGCTCGAAGCTGCTAGGTGTCTGAATGGAGTTCAGACCCCGCGCACTCTCACTTTAATGAGAGGGACATGGTCCTAGATACACCTAATGGTGTGTGAATATCTGGAGTCAGACTTCATAGCTGGGACTTGACCTGCCAGACAGCGGCAGATGGTTTCAAATCTCACAAGCCTCTAGCCCAAGTTCCAGGGTAGGTAGCTTCCTTAGTCAGCAAGTTGTTAGGCATTTACTATTAAATTATCACCCCCTCTGCTAGTGTAGATATTAATACATTTCACAGTAAAGCTTATAAAATAAGCCTTTGCCTTGAACTGTTGGCTGTCATAGGAAATGAACAGAGACTTCTGGCTGAGGTCAGTACTGTCACCAGTTTGAAGCAAGCCACATGACTGGCTCCTTCCAAGGAGTCTGATGGTCTTTTAAAAATAGTGACTATTTCAAAATGTTAGCCTGCCTCTTAATTAGATTAAGAAGATTTAAGAAACTACAGTCTATGGTGTCCCAAGAGTTAGACACAAGTTAGCAAGTAAACCACCACAAGTAAGTAAGATCCCTGGAAATGTGACAACCAGCAGTAGTGTTTAAATGACACAGACAGCTTCAAAATAACTAGGTACTTGCTCCTAGTCTAAGCAACTGTAGGATATGCAGTTATAGCAGAAAGTGAGGACTGCTTCTAGAGTCTCCCCCCCCCCCCCCC
>SJXQ01001502.1:560905-598516 GCA_006408695.1 Aepyceros melampus | reverse complement strand
CCCCACTAATCTGGGTTAGCTTTTCAAATACCTTCTGGATTTTACCAGGTTTTAGCAATTCAGACCAAATTCTAATGTTGCTGCCTAGTTTTGTTTTGGATTTTGCGGTACTAATAGTAAGTACTCCAAGGATCTGCCCTTAAGTCAGGAATGCAGCTGATCTTATATTAGAGAACGGAGAAAGGGAATAACAGAACTGTTTGGTTCATTCATCTGTATACAGCTTTGGGGTGGATTGTCTTATGCAGTGATTTTCATTTTACACTACATGCTGCATATGTTACCTCTGGACTTAATCAGATACAGCTTGTTCTTAGGTCTAAATAAGAAAAGAGTAAGTTAATCCTACACTAGGCATCTTCACATGTTACATAGGTGGCTGGATGAAAAGCCCCTGACGATCAAGGGTTCATTCATTTATCCACCCACCATCTTTAAGAGAGAAGTGAGTCCATTAAAATTATTTTTCTACATTACTTGAGCAAATTTGAAATTTTGAAGTAGTTGCTAGCTCTAGTACAGCATTCTGAATGCCAGTTACCTTTCAGTTTCCATCTTGCCTTTTGCACCTCTAAATATCCGTTCCTGCTAGCCTACAGACACCTCAAGTCTAGTATCTGTAAGTCCAAACTCACCCTCTCATCCTTCTCCCATCCAGTTAGTTGTACAAACCAGAAAGATATCAAAGTCCTTCTTTGTGCCGCCTCACCTCCACGTATCATTGGCCCCCAGGGCTTGCAGAAGCTCCGAAGGCTTTCAGTACGCTTTCCAAATCCTTCTGCAACCTGGTTGAAGTCTACTCTGTCCCAGCTATCATCCCAGTCCTCCGGTCCTCTCATTCAACACACACCTCAAAAGGCACTCTCTTTGAAACTGTCTCTAATTCATCCCAGAGGTGATCATTCACAGACAACATATCTTTACCAGTGCCATTCCTGTTTATCAGATCCGCTTCTCCCTGCTTGTTTACATGACTGTCAGCCCCACACTGCAGAGACCAGCAGTGTGAACTCATTTGACCTACTCTCCATAGAGGGAAGTCCCACGCCTGACACACAGTGGGTAGTAGATAAATACTGGTATGAGTTGGTACCGTGTTTCAAGTTAGGATGACTTACCCATTATTCAGGATATGTGCTTATACATGAACTTTGCCCGGAGAGCCTTGTTTCTGTTTTGGTTATTGTTATTTTACCTGCTTACATTCATCTGTGGACTATAAAGCCAATTTACAAAGTTTTTTAAGCTCTGTCAAAAAATAGATGGGGGGAGGCTTGGAAAGGCCTGGGTGCTTCCACTGACTGAGAGTTAAAACTTCCAGTGCACAGACTCTGTGCGATCTGCCTGGTCCTCACAGCTGTGTGCCAGGTGAATGGAGTTTCTAGATAAAACGATCTCTAGGGTAAAACTTTCTCAATGAAAAGTAGACTCATTCAGTTTGAGCACAGGCATAGGTTAAAGGCAAACTGCTTTGTTCTCAGCTTCCTGTGTTTGTCCGCTCAAGACAGTCCTATCCAGAGGCTGATCTGTGTCATTACTGTCAAATGGAAAACACAGGGCCTGTTTCCCTAAGAAGAGTATGGAACACAGTCATGGTTCTTACACCGTTTTATGAGACAGTAGTAGCTTAGACCTTCACTTACAGAACGAAAAGGCTGGTTTCTTGTGTGAATGCTACCACCCTGTTGGATGCCAGAGTGGGCTGATTTCATTCAGCAGTTCTCAGAGTGGGATCTGAGGGTCCCCGGTTGGGAAGGGCGGCGGGGTGGTCTCTTAAGACACTTCAGTTTTCAGAATAATACAAAGATGCTGGTAGCCTTGTTCACTCTTATTCTGTCTTGAGTGTACAAAGGAGTTTCTCAGAGCGACCTGACCCAGCTGACATCCCCACTCTGACAGCGAAGGGAATGTGTGCGTGCATGGTTGTGTGTTTCAACACTTTCTCAGCTCTAATGTCTGATACAGTAAAGACTGACAGCTAAAGGCCAAATAAGAAAAAGCTCTTTTAGGGGGTTTTCAATAATTGTTAATTTTGACCCAAGATGGTCTATAGCAAATGCTTCTAAAATATATGGACTGCTTTCTGTACCAGCTGTTGTAAAGACACCCCCTCAAGTTAGAACTAATTGAGTCCTTCTTTTAATCCTCAAAATCACCCCATGAGGGGAGTAATTTTGGATCCACTCTTCCTGTGTGAGGAAATGAGGGCTGCAAAGGTAGGTCCTAGGGCCTGTGTGCACATATATCTGGTTAGCAAGGATCAGAGCCAGCACCAGCTACTAATGTGTAAGGTCCAGGGTAAAGTGAAAACATAAGACCCCCTTGCTCAAAAATTATTACCAGTAAAGCATTTCCAGTTAAAGAAACAATCCTATTTACCATCACATCAAAAAGAATAAAATACCTAGGAATAAACCTACCTAGGAGGCAAATTTAAGGGACTAGATCTGACAGAGTGCCTGATGAACTATGGACAAGGTTCGTGACATTGTACAGGAGAACAGGGATCGAGGCCATCCTCATGGAAATGAAATGCAAAAAAGCAAACTGGCTGTCTGGGGAGGCCTTACAAATAGCTGTGAAAAGAAGAGAGGCGAAAAGCAGAGGACAAAAGGAAAGCTATACCCATTTGAATGGAGAGTTCCAAAGAATAGCAAGAAGAGATAAGAAAACCTTCCTCAGCGATCAATGCAAGGAAATAGAGGAAAACAACAGAATGGGGAAGACTAGAGATCTCTTCAAGAAAATTAGAGATACCAAGGGAACATTTCATGCAAAGATGGGCTCAGACAGAAATGGTATGGACTGAACGGAAGCAGAAGATATTAAGAAGAGGTGGCAAGAATACACAGAACTGTACAAAAAAGATCTTCATGACCAAGATAATCACGATGGTGTCATCACTCACCTAGAGCCAGACATCCTGGAATGCGAAGTCAAGTGGGCCTTAGAAAGCATCACTATGAAAAAAGCTAGTGGAGGTGATGGAATTCCAGTTGAGCTATTTCAAATCCTGAAAGATGATGCTGTGAAAGTGCTGCACTCAATAGGCCAGCAAACTTGGAAAACTCAGCGGTGGCCACAGGACTGGAAAAGGTCAGTTTTCATTCTAATCCCAAAGAAAGGCAATGCCAAAGAATGCTCAAACTACTGCACAATTGCACTCATCTCACATGCCAGTAAAGTAATACTCAAAATTCTCCAAGCCAGGCTTCAGCAATACGTGAACGGTGAACTTCCAGATGTTCAAGCTGGTTTTAGAAAAGGCAGAGGAACCAGAGATCCAATTGCCAACATCCGCTGGATCATCAAAAAAGCAAGAGAATTCCAGAAAAATGTCTATTTCTGCTTTATTGACTATGCCAAAGCCTTTGACTGTGTGGATCACAATAAACTGTGGAAAATTCTGAAAGAGATGGAAATACCAGACCACCTGACCTGCCTCTTGAGAAACCTATATGCAGGTCAGGAAGCAACAGTTAGAACTGGACATGGAACAACTGGTTCCAAATAGGAAAAAAAGTACGTCAAGGCTGTATATTGTCACCCTGCTTATTTAACTTAAATACAGAGTACATCATGAGAAATACTGGGCTGGAGGAAGCACAAGCTGGAATCAAGATTGCTGGGAGAAATATCAATAACCTCAGATATGCAGATGACACCACCCTTATGGCAGAAAGTAAGGAAGAACTAAAGAGCCTCCTGATGAAAGTGAAAGAGGAGAGTGAAAAGTTGGCTTAAGCTCAACATTCAGAAAACGAAGATCATGGCATCTGGTCCCATCACTTCATGGCAAATAGATGGGGAAACAGTGTCAGATTTTATTTTTTGGGGCTCCAAAATCACTGCACATGGTGACTAACCATGAAATTAAAAGAAGTTACTCCTTGGGGTGGCTTAGAGGATAAAGCATCTGCTTGCATTGCAGGAGACCTGGGTTCGATCCCTGCGTCGGGAAGATCCCCTGGAGAAGGAAATGGCAACCCACTCCAGTATTCTTGCCTGGAAAATCCCATGGATGGAGGAGCCTGGCAGCTCCAGTCCATGCGGTCGCAAAGAGTCAGACACGACTGAGCGACTTCACTTTCACTCACTCCTTGGAAGGAAAGTTATGACCAACCTAGATAGCATATTAAAAAGCAGAGACATTACTTTGCCAACAAAGGTCCGTCTAGTCAAGGCTGTTTTTCCAGTGGTCATGTATGGATGTGAGAATTGGACTGTGAAGAAAGCTGAGCGCCAAAGAATTAATGCTTTTGAACTATGGTGTTGGAAAAGATGCTTAAGAGTCCCTTGGACTGCAAGGAAACCACTCCATTCTAAAGGAGATCAGCCCTGGGTGTTCTTTGGAATGAATGCTAAAGCTGAAACTCCAACACTTGGGCCACCTCATGCGAAGAGGTGAATCATTGGAAAAGACTCTGATGCTGGGAGGGATTGGGGGCAGGAGGAGAAGGGGACGACAGAGGATGAGATGGCTGGATGGCATTACCAACTCGATAGACATGAGATTGGGTGAACTCTGGGAGTTGGTGATGGACAGGGAGGCCTGGCGTGCTGCGATTCATGGGGTCGCTAAGAGTCAGACGCAACTGAGCAACTGAACTGAAGGAGGCAAACGGCCTGCACTCTGAAAACTGTTAAGAACTTAAAGACTTTAACACCAACAGATGGACAGAGATAACAATATTGATTCTTCCAATCCAAGAACATGTTAAAATATACTACCCAGGTTAATCTACAGATTCGGTGAATCTCTATCAGATTACTATTGGCATTTTCTTAGAACTGGAACAAGAGATTTTTTAATTTGTATGGAAACACAGAAGATTCCAAATAACCAAAGTAAGCCTGAGAAAGAAAAAAGAAGCTGGAGGAATCAGGCTTCCTGACTTCAGACTAACTGCAAGCTAGAAATATAGACCAATGGAACAGGATACAAAGTCCAGAAATAAACCCATGCACTTACAGTCAATTAACCTACAACAAAGGAGGCAAGAATATACAATGGAGAAAAAACAGTCTCTTCACTAAGTGGTGCTGGGAAAACTGGACACCTACATTTAAAAGAAAGAAATCAGAACATTCTCTAACACATCACCAAATGGTCCATACCAAAATCAGACTGATTATATTCTTTGCAGCCAAAGATGGAGAGACTCTATACAGTCAGCAAAAACAAGACCAGGAACTGACTGTGGCTCAGATCATGAACTCCTTATTGCCAAATTCAGACTCAAATTGAAGAACATAAGGAAAACCACTAGGCAATTCAGGTCTGACCTAAATCAAATCTCTTATGATTAGACAGTGAAAAAGTGAAAGTTACTCAGTCATGTCAAACTTCATGACTCCATGGACTGTACAGTCCATGGAATTCTCCAGGCCAGAATACTGGAGTGGGTAGCCTATCCCTTATCCAGGGCATCTTCCTGACCCAGGGATCAAACTTGGGTCTCCTGCATTGCAGGTGGATTCTTTACAGGTGAGCTACCAGGGAAACCCAATGATTATACAGTGGAAGTGACAAATAGAATCAAGGGATTAGATCTGATAGAGTGCCTGAAGAGCTATGGACTGAAGTTTGTGACATTGTATAGGAGGTAGTGATCAAAACCATCCCCAAGAAAAAGAAATGCAAAAAGGCAAAATGGTTGTCTAAGGAAGTTTACAAATAGCTGAGAAAAGAAATAGTCATGTGTAAATGTGAGAGCTGGACCATAAAGAAGGCTGAGCGCCAAAGTAGTGATGCTTTTGAACTGTGGTTTTGGAGTAGACTTTCAAGAGTCCCTTTCACTACAAGGAGATCAAACCAGTCAATCCTAAAGGTAATCAACCCTGAATATTCTTTGGAAGGACTGATGCTGAAGCTCCAATACTTTAGCCACCTGATGCAAAGAGCCAACTCATTTGAAAAGACCCTGTGCTGGGAAAGATTGGAGGCAGGAGAAGGAGGGAATGACAGAGGACGAGATGGTTGGATGGCATCACCGACTCGATGGACATGAGTCTGAACAAACTCTGGGAGATGGTGAAGGACAGGGAAGCCTGGCTGCTCCAGCCCATGGGTCACAAAGAGTCGGACATGACTGAGCAGCTGAACAACAGCAGCTAACACCATACACAAAAATAACTCTAAACGAATTAAAAACCTCAAGGCAAGACCAGACTCTAAAGTTCTTAGAAGAAAACATAGAACAACACTGGTGTAAGTCACAGCAGTATCTGTTTTGATCCATCTCCTATATAATGGAAATAGGAAACACATGAGACCTAATTAAACTCAAAAGCTTTTCCACGAGCAAAGGAAACCACAGACAACAAAACGACAGCCCCCAGAATGGGAGAAAATACTTGCCGACTCTGTAACCAACTAGGGATTAGTCTCCAAAATATACACACAGCTCATGCAGCTCAATATCCTAAAACAAACAACCCAAACAAAAAGTGGGCAGAAGACCTAAATAGACATTTCTCAAAGGAGACATACAGATGACCTGCAGACACATGAAAAGATGCTCAGCACCGCTCACTATTGGAGAAATGCAAATCAAAGTTACAGTTCGGTAGATCTCACACCAGTCAGAATAACTTGTCTTTATTTTCTCATCCACTTCCAAATGTCTTAGAAGCTTGCTGCTGCTAAGTCGCTTCAGTCATGTCCGACTCTGTGCGACCCCATAGACGGCAGTCCACCAGGCTCCCCCACCCCTGGGTTTCTCCAGGCAAGAACACTGGAGTGGGTTGCCATTTCCTTCTCCAATGCATGAAAGCCAAGAGTGAAAGTGAAGTTGCTCAGTCGTGTCCAACTCTTAGCGACCGAGTGGACTACAGTCTACCAGGCTCCTCCGTCCATGGGATTTTCCAGGCAAGAGTACTGGAGTGGGGTGCCATTGAGTTGCCATTATTCCAAGATTAATGTATATTCAAGCTCTAACTCTGTTTTCTTCCTGCCATAATGATTTTGAAAAGAAGCTTCACTTCCTTCATAGTGACAGGATTTTTACCCCTGCGTTGCCATTTTGGTTATGATTTTTAAAACATCGCATAAGCAAAACAATAATGGTAATTATACGAAGTAGTTGCTTTCAACAATAATTATATGAAGTAGTAAAAAGTGTTATTAAGTGGCAAAAGGCCATAGGTATTATACATACTGATGACAGAAGGAACCCTAGTGTCTCTTCAAATGAATATAGACAGAGCCACTTAAAAACATTACTGTATATTGGGAAATTGCTTTCATTTGTTTGAGGCATTGACAGAGGAAGATGAGAATACATTGTAACAGCTAAGAGTTAAAGCACTGTTGCTCTCAAGGGGGCCCTTTAAGGAAGTGGCAAACTACCAAACCAGTGAATTTATATACTATTCTTGTATTATTAGCTAAGTTATAAATTACCTGTGTCGCTTTTCCACCAAGTCTCCGAAGTACAAATGCATTAGACTTGACAAACCTCCTTTAATCCTGCTGAATTCCTAAACTTCTAAAAGAGAATGGCCTTTTTCAGTCTTTCAAGACTGATACTTTAAAGTATCTGTGCATTTGATTTGATTTGACCTAGTTTCTAGTCATGTCTAAAGTCTTATTTTTGTAGGACTTTCCTTTTATTTAGGTACTTATTTAAGAGTGGCTAAGTATTAAGGAAAGACAACCCAAGCAAAGGGCAGAGTAATCCCACATGGAGTGCACACTGCATAATAAAACACATAATACCTGACTTTCCTAACTAATGGCTATGGTTAGCTCGAAAGGGAGAAGGGAAAAAGATCCTAACAGTTTCACTAGAACAAATTAAGCAGAGATTAAAAGGTTAAATATTGAAAAAGATTAATACAAATGATTGGGGTGGAGGAGGTGGGAAATCCCAGCTATGCTACAATGAGAAGGTAAACTCAGTTCATTTTAGAATCTGAAGAAAGACAACATGATGGACAAGAAAAAATAATACAGTGAATCAGAGTTAAAAAAGCAGTCATAATTGTTTTAAAATAATACACACAGAGATCTAAAGATTTAATGAAATTAATCAAAAACACTTATCATGAAATTGGAACAAATTAGAGGCTAATAAATAGAAAGGATGAGAGATGGGCTAGTAGTAGAATGGACAAAACTACCATTAGACTCAGATATGGAAGTCAGATATATAAGTTCTGACATCAGTCTAAGGGACGATCTATGGAGAGATAGATGAAAGAGGAAGAAAAAAAGCTGAAAAAAAAATCATGGCCTGAAGATTCTGTAACAACTGAATAAAGGGATGAGATATTAAAATGAATTATCAGGATACAAGGATACAATGAATATAACATTCAGAGAAAAGATCTGAAAACCGTAATTAACAAGGCTGGTCTAGTAGTGGCCTCTAACGGTATGTGCCCCCATCAACAGAGGAATGGATAAAGTGGGACACATCCACAGTGGAATACTACGCTTGCATTAAAAAGAGTGAAATAATGTCACTGCAGCAACGTGGATGGACCTAGAGAATATCACACTAAGTGAAGTAAGTCAGAGAAAGACAGATACCATATGACATCACTTATCTGTGGAATTTAAAATACGGGACAGATGCACCCACCTGCAAAGCAGAAACAGACTCACACATACAGAGGTCAGGCATGTGCTTGCAAAGCGGGAGAAGGGGCGTGGGAGGGGTAGATGGGGAGCGTGGGGTCTGTAGATGCAACCTGTTATACAGAGGACAGTTAAACAGCATGGTCCTATTGTATATCCCACAGGGAACTTTCTGGCATAAACTCTCATGGAAAAGAGTAGGAAAAAAGTATACATGTGTATACATGTGTTTAACTGAGTCATGTTGCTATACAGCAGAGATTATCACAACATTATAAGTCAACTGTATTTCTAAAGTTCTATTTTTTTTATGTAAATATTTCTAAATTAAATACATAAATGTTAAAGTCTGTACCCAAGAGAAGGACATTCCAAATACAGGGGCGAGAAAGACAAAAGCAGGGACGGTGAAGAAAGGCCGTATATAGTCGAGGAGCTACTAGTAGTTCAGACTCGGGGGAGTAAAGACTGCTTAAACACCACGACCATCACTGAGAATCTCTTCAGATAATGATTCACATTTAAACTTTATTGGATTTTGAACTTACAGTAGTTGTTACTTTAAGCTGGAATAAGGATCCAGGCTACGGTCCATTACTCTGAATCAGTACTGCCCCACTTTGACCGTGGAGTCAAATTGATGACCAATTTTTAACACAGAGGCTCTGATGGTTACTTTCAAAACCTAACAGGATACACACTCAGAGGGGGGAAAATGTATATATCTATGTATACATATATATATCCATATACTGGAGAAAATATTTTAAAAAAGAACAACTAAACTTTCAACTGGAGAACCCAGAAAAAGAACTAAATAAATCCACAAAATGTACTAAGAAGAGCAGATAGTAATGAAATGGAGGCAAGGATGAAAGTGAAAGTGAAGTCATGTCCCACTCTCTGTGGCCCCATGGACTGTAGCCCACCAGACTCCTCCATCCATGGAATTGTCCAGGCAAGAGTACTGGAGTGGGCTGCCATTTCCTTCTCCAGTGGATCTTCCTGACCTAGGGATCGAACCTGGGTCTCCTGCAATGCAGGCAGATGCTTTACCATCTGAGCCACTCGGGAAGCAGATCAACTTTACTGCTTAAATTTTATTAACAAGAGATACAACTCTGGAAAATGGTGAAAAAAACAGAGAAGGCATAATTTACCATTGAGGAAGAAAAAAAGTCTACCATTTAACCTGTAGTCCTCAAATGTTTTAAAATTTGTTAATTGTGATAAGATGATGTTTATTTTTAAAGTCCTTATCTTTTGGAGTTTTATACTGATTTATTAATGAATAAAAAATCTGAGGTTTGTTTCAAAACACATGTGGGCGGAAATAGGCATGAAACAAGAGCAGCTGCAAGCTGATGATTGTTTTAGTTTAGTGACAGAGCCATGAGGGGTTACTATACTTCGTATTTTACTAACAGGTTAAAATCATATAAATGTTTTAAGAGAAATGAAATAAACATTTTAAACTATTCGTAGTGCTATACCAATAAATTGTTAAGCCTATCTAATCATAATAAACAATACTTAGGGAACATATGGTACTTACCAGTCTCTGATCTGAGCCCCCAACGTGTATCAGCTGCAGCAAAAAAACTTTTGTCTCCGAAGCTATGACCCCAGTTACTTACCTGGATGTACATTGTTTATTCAACCTCAAAATGGGGATGTTAATAGTACCTGGATTTTTCTGAGGATTAAAATCATTGGCACATGTAAAGTACTTATAAGCCTGGTACATAGAGTTTTCAACCTGTCAAGGCCCACTACGTTTTGACCAGGCTATGCTTGTAGCACACAGAGGAAACATGTAATGTCACCTTGATTAAGAAAACAGACAAAGCTAACACCAGAATGGAAGGGAACAGTATAAGCCATTGTTACTTACTTGAATACGGGTACAAAGATCTGAAGAAAATGCTGTCAAATAAAACCCAGTGTGTTATATTGAAAGAATTACATACATCATTTAAAAAGATTTCTCCCAGAAATACAGAGCTAGTTAAATGGTACCAAAAAACTGTTCTCAGTGAATACAGGACTTTAGGAACTTTTTTTAAACTTATAGATGTTTGAAAACATACAATAAAATGACACCCATTCATTATCCCCATCCACAAAAGAAAACACTCTTAGCAAACTTAAAGTCAAACGCATTCTCTTTAACTTGTTAAATGTTACTTCTCAGATGCCTATAGAAATACTTTTATTTAGTATTAAGAAAGTGGGTGCTTTACCATAACACAATATGATAACTCTTTACAGTGTCAGAATGGAATACTACTGATACCCTATCCAATGCAGTAAAAGCAAAAGATGTAAGAGGCATATAAAAAAGAAGACATAATTGGCATTATTGGCAGATGACGAACCTAGAGAATCCACAGATTATTAGAACTTAAAAAAAGTTCTACATGGCTGAATACAAGTTCACCATGTGAAAAACCGTAACTTCCCTATATATATCCACTGAAACCAAACACTAATGTCCTAAAGAGAGGCCAGTCTTTGGAATAACAGAAACTACCTAGGAATCACCCTAAAATGACATTGGGAAAGACTATACATAGAAAACTGGACTTTCCTGGTGGCTCAGTGGTCAAGAACCTGCCTGCCAGTGTAGGCGACGCCAGAGACGGGGGTTTGATCGCTGGGTCAGGAAGATCCCCTGGAGAAGGAAATGGCAGTGTTCTTGCCTGGAGAATCCCATGGATGGAAGAGCCTGGTGAACTATAATCCATGGGGTCCCAAAAGAGTCAGACACGACTTAGCAACTAAGCAACAACAACATGCAGAAAACTATAAAATCTAATTGAAAACTATAAAAGACCGGAGTAAATGGAAAGAAAGATATCTTCATGAACAGAGAAGCTCAAAAAGAGGTTTATTTCCTCAGATCTACTTAAGATATTCAGTGCAGCCTAACTAAAATCCCAACAACTTTTTATATTCCTTGACAGTCCAATATCAGTTAATGTAAGGTAGAATGGGATGAGGTAGGAGGGTAGAAATGGAAACGTGTACAAGTGAAAAATGCAAATACATATGTCTGAAGCCCTAAAAGTGAAACAGTAACTGTACTGCTAGCAGCCGGGACTATTGTATAAACCTGCTTCATCAAGTATCAAGACTACTAAAAACCTAAGGGAATTTAAGCAAGTGTGGGGAAATACAGCATCAAAAAACAGAGAAGCAGATTAAAGGGCCAAACTAGAGAGTTCAGAAATAGGCCTGTGTATACGAGAATTTGGCAAATTATTAAAAAGGCAGCTTAAATCTACGAGGAAAGAGGAGACTGTTCACTATAACATGCTGGCACCAGTGGTCTGACTAAAATCAGACCCCTGCCTTACATCAAAATAAGAATAAGATTCCAATGAATTAAACAATTAAATGTAATGAGGTAGAAGATTGTAGGAGAATATTTCTTAAATACTGGGGTCAAGAAAGCATTTTGAAATGGCCTGATAAAATACCTGCTACCCTTTCTAATCCTTTTTCGTGCCTGTGTGTGAAGCAAACAGAAACATATTTTTTTCAAGAATTTTATAGAAGGTGGTCATACTTAGAAAGTTCCACTTCCATGCCAGAAATAATTACTAAATATGAAACTCACTGTGAAAATTTTCTGACTGCCTTTTGGGCCATAGATTTCCATTTTTATTCAGATTCCGGAAGTTCCATTCAGCTATTTGGAATTTAAAAAAAAAAATTTTTTTTTTCCAGAGCTTTTTGCCTCTATCTACTTATCTCATAGCCTCCAGTTAAAATCCTCATATTATATTTCCTATCATATCACCCAACTCCTCCCTCACGTCAAATCTTCTTATTGAGTTCGCAAGTCTAATTTTGAACTTTTCAAATTAGACATCAAGTTAAACATCTGATAAACCAGTCTCAAAAGAGGCCATATTTATGAACACGTGTCACCTTTATGCTAACCATACAATCTCTTCCCTTGTCAGCATTTCATTCATTTTTGTGTTCTAGAATAGGTATCAATACAGGCTCCCTAGCTTCTATAGAAATACGTGATGGTGACTTCATTCCAGTATATTCAGTCTTTTAGTGATTCTTCAATAGCTTTTTCTTTTGTTGCCCCCAAGGTATGGCGCGGTTTCAGCAGGAATGCTGTGTGCTCTTACCACCTTGTCCCAGCAACTGGAGAATGAAAATGCTGTGGATGTTTTCCAGGTTGCAAAAATGATCAATCTGATGAGGCCTGGAGTATTTACAGACATTGTAAGTACTGTGCTTATTTGCAAAACCTGTACAACATCAGTTGAAACTCAGCTTCACCCTGTACAACAGTATTTCTCACTGGGGGTGAGGGTAGTGTAATTTTGCCCCCTAGGGGATGTTGGGCAATGTCCGAGACCCTTTTTATGATCACCACTGGGGATGGAGTTAAGTGAGTGGAGCCCAGGGACACTCCTAAACATACCACACCTGAGATGGCCCTCTGCAATAAAGGATTCTCTGGCCCACATGCCGAAGTGCTGAGCTTGACATACTTTGCTTTCTAGAGTATGTAGTGTTTTCTGAAGATAAAGTACAGATTTCTTTTTATCTTAGTGGATCATTCCAAGGTAAGAGATGCAAAAGACACAAAGCAGGTGTCGGTTTTGATCATAATGGATTCCACAGATGATTTTGCAAGTGTCTTCAGGAGCATAGACATATATTCCCATGTCTCTAGTGTATTTTTCACAGTTAGGTTTTTAATCAGTACTTTTACCAGCAATGAAATGAGATGAAGGTGTTCTTCAGCTCCAAAACCATCTTCTTCTCGTTTTCCAGGAACAGTACCAGTTTGTCTACAAAGCGATGCTCAGCTTGGTCAGCACTAAAGAGAATGGAAATGGCCCCATGACAGTGGACAGAAACGGCGCCGCTCTGACCGCGGACGAGTCGGACCCTGCCGAGAGCATGGAGTCGCTGGTGTGACTGGAATCGTGAAAGAGTGCTTCATTTGTAAACCTTCTGAAGACTGAGAACTTTCTTGAGGCCTTTTTTTTGCCAGACTCTAGGTCTAGGTTATATGATAACCCAGTTACTTTTTTACACTGATAAAAGTTTTGATATTTATTTTTTGCCATTTTATGTCTTAATGGTATCCTACTGAGCATTTGCACCTCTGTTCATTTCCCACAGTGAAACGCGGTTTTACCTAGTTTGCACTATCTGATCAGTGTTACTGCCTATAATCCGATACTACAGCAAACCCTGACGTGACATTCCACGACACCATACATGCTACTTTTTAATTCAGTATAGTGAAGGTCTTTGTTATGACAGTGACTCTTGATTTTTTTTTTTTTTTTATTACTCTTGCTAAAGCAGCTGCATCCTCCTAGCAGGCAATGCTCTCCTTTTCCTCAGTCCTCTCCTGTTTTTTAAGGCACTGCTCAGTACTTCTGTATGCCTTCTGTGTTTTAATGGAGTGGATGAGCGCTGTTTTCTTTTAAAGAATAGTGGTGGCGGGGGGGCTACTCTGAAGGTCTGTCCATGTCTGGCCTTGAGAGAGTTCCCATTTGTGATGGTGAAAGTGTCCATTAAGAAACAAGAAGGTTGAAGAGTCATCTGATGTGAACATCACTTCCTAGTTTCAAAGTTATATTCCTAGCTTTAAAAAATGCCCAACTGTGTCAAAATAAAGGATATCTCTGTATTACAGTTTTCACAGTAGCTATGTGGACAGTGTGTGTTATTTCCATTTTGACTCTCTGAAATAGTTACATCCCTGCCCCCAAATCAGGGCCATCTTTTACAAAAGAGAGATGGCGATATTTTACATTAACTCCAGTTATGAAACCCTTTAGTGAGTCTTCCTCATGGTTTATAATTTCATACCTCTTGGCAGGTGGAATAATGCAAATCTTGGCAGGTGTATAATTTTGAAAGTAGTCCTAATATTCCTATTACTCATATAGCAATCTAATAAAAACTACCTATAGAGTTAACATTCTTACATTCTTTTCTTTCCTTTTTTTTTTTTTTTGGCCAAATATTTCATGATAAAGCTCATTAACTACATGTACTCTTCTACTTAAACTGAAAATATTGTATTAATTAATTAGCAAAAAGTCTTGGGACTATCTAGGTTCCTCCACATGGAGAAATCTGACGTGGAGAGAGACAATTTAGAATCTTGAGTGAAAGGTAACAGTGACATTTTCAAAGAGTTCTTCACAGTAGGAGACAGCTTTGTATGCTTTTGTGTATTTTAGCCTCAAAAACAGGTTCACTTCAGTAAAAGAGACTGCTTACAGGGACACAGAGCCCAAGGGGTAATTTCCCAGAGCCACATTCACCTGCCATCCATCGTGGGGAAATCCGGAGCATTCACAAGAAATTTCAGTTCAGCAAGTTAGAAAGATAAGCTACTTACTGAGATCCGTTTCTTCTGGTGCGTATTTGCCTTTGAGGGGTGACTTCTGTCAGAAGTTAAGCCATCACCAGGACTGAGCCTGTGAAGAGGAGAAGGGTTTTGGTTAATTTTTTTATGTCAATAAACACCAACCAGCAGGTCACATGGCTGTGACCATACTGCCTGGCTAGGCATTAAAACGTCCGCGATGGGCAGCACTGAGACTCTTGATCCTGAGTTGATTTTCTGTGACGTTTGTCAGAGCAGAGCTCCAAGGACCAAAGCGGCTGAGGCCTCCTGGCCCGGGATCTCTAATGCACGGGCCAGGTCAACCGAGTTTTCGTAAACAACATAACTTGCCAGGATTCACCTCATCTTCGCATGGCGCAGATTCAGCCACACAGGGCAGTCCACTGTTCACGGACTGTGAGGGCCTGCCTGAGAAAATGTGAACGGGAGAGCCCACCCGTGAGGGGCAGAGGACACAGCAGGCTCGTTCACCGTCCCTCCGCTCCCATCGGAGGCGGCGGGGCCTCCGCCTGACAGCTGCGGGGCAGTCCTGCCCTCCCCGACACGAGCGCCACGCCGGCTGAGGGGGACCAGGACGGGGAGGTTCAGCGCGGCTTCCCCTCCGCGTGGCGAGAGCCAGGTCACTAGTCCACGGCGGAGCCCACTTCAGCTGCAGAGGGCTCAGGGGCTGGCTCTCCTCAGTGGACGGCACGCTGGGCCTGCCTTTCAGAAGCAGCATGCAGGCTGGGGTTTGTGGTCCCTCTCGTTTCTTCAGGACACACGGCACGTGTTCCCTTCTGTGCCATTGTTCAGTCACTCAGCTGTGTCCGACGCTTCACAACCCCACGGGCTGCAGCCCACCAGGCCTCCCTGTCCTGCACTCTGTGCCATTACAGAGGGCCCAACTCATGGCCATTCATACCCTCCAATTCTGTGACCGTCTCTTCCATGGGTGTCAGAATCACAATAAAAGAGAGAAATAGGTTGGAGATAAAACAGAAACGTCACAAGGATGGCTTAGAATTTCTCTGTGAGCATTCGAGTGTGTGTAGTGGGCCTGAAGCAGTCTACAAACCCTAACCCACTGAACCACAAGCAATTGCGGTTTGCCCATCTTGCCAAAACGGTCCAAACACACTTCGTGGAGGATAGTTATAGTCAGCAGTTCCTCACTTTGATATAGAGTGTATCCTATTATTCTTCACATGGCATTGGCAAATATACGCTTGTATCTTTCCAGAGGCAAAGAGTTTCAAAGATGGTGTTTTCTTTGAGACAGAAGCACATTGCTTAACTAAATAACAAGGTTATTAGCCCATGCACTCAGGAGGAAAGGAAATAGCTACCGCAAATTACTGTGTGTTGTTATATAAAAATAAGCTTTTAGAGTGTATGACTTCTAGGTAAGCAGAAGGCACACATTCAAAATGAGTTGCAAAGATCATGACAAGTGGCCATGCTGGACATCAGAGAAAACACACCTTATTGTGCCAAGAACCTTACCTGCATCTGAAAGTTACAATACTTTTATATTTTAAAAAAAAGTTTCCTTCTGAAATTCAAGATGATTAAGATGAGCTGAATTGCTTTTCCTAATTTTTATGCCTTGGAGCTTTCAGAGTCAATTTCAAGTTGAAAAGTCCAGCAAGGTCAGAGATGTTTATGGCACTTAGGGTCTGGTGGCTATAGGTTTTAGTCCGGAGTGACATATTGAAATCAACAGATAACCTTAATTATTTTATAATGACACAGCACAACTGCCTTGTTATGAATTTTCTTAAACACATATATACTGTATCTAAAACTTAAAATATAGATACCAATTTACCAAAGACACATACTAATTGTAAGCAAAAAATGTTAAAGAAAGAAACCCAAACTCATCATAATTTAGGAAATATTAATCAAAAACGTAGTTTGTCTTAAGAATCTAGCAAGTTATATTGGAAAATACATTTCTAACTCCTGAGTCCTGAAGTTTGTGTTCAAATGGTGCCAGTGAATTTTTATATGAAGGGAAAAATGCCTGCTTTTTTTTTTTTTTAAACAGCTGTAATCTCACTTGCCCCTTTGCGCTTGCCCATGGCTGCCATCTAACATACAATTTTGGCTTCACTTATCTCTAGAAAGAAGGCATGCGACAAACCCGAAGGAGTTGTAAGAATGGTATTTGGCCTCTGCTTTGTCTTAGCTGTTAAACGTTTTTAGTATTTTTGTTAAATATTTGCAAAGGGAAGCATTTTCTACAGAGGATAATTAATTTCAAGAAAAATAATCTTGAGTTTTAAGAAATAAAACATCTCCAGAAAAGGAGACAGACGATTTTATAAAATGTCGCAACTCTCCAACATTTGGGGTAGTGACTCCTTTTTTGTTAGGACGTTTGAAACTAGCAAGTAGCCATTGTTTCTTAAAAAAAGAAAAAAAAATTCAGCCTTTGTGTGGATTCATGTTTCTTTCACTTCATTTTGAAATAGCGAAAATCATTAAAACTGTAAATATTTTGTTGCTTGGATAAGCATCTTCTGGGAACTTTGTATCTATGGTATATAATCATAGAATTTTATATTTTCATATAAAGCTAATTTTTTTCTAGTTTCAATTCTGTCATAGTTTTTTCCTTTTTTTTTTCCTTTATGGTGGATATGTGAATTCAACTTTCTGTGTATTGAAGTAGCAAGAACCATCTTTGCATTCCAAAAGAATCCAACATGTGTTATTTCTTTGAGGCAGTGATTGTGACAGTTGGGTTTTCTTTTTTAATTTCACTGACCATTTGTGCAATAGGAATTAGACATAATTAGTCACACTGAATACATTTGTTGCATTGACCCATTTGGATAAAGTGCTGTTTTTGTTTTTTTTTAATTTGTTTGGGGGGAGGGGTTTTGTAACCTGAAAAATTTCCCTTTTTTCTTCTGTTTAAAAGTATATCAAATCATTCTATTATAGTGTTATTTAATATGTAAATTGTATTGCTATACATAAAATAAAGTATGGTTTTTGATGTATTCATTAGTGCTGAGCATTTCTAAGAAAATACCTACATCCAATAATATCAGATTACTCGTCTCTTTTAATAGGTCACATTTATACACACAGACCCTTGGGCTTAGTTTTCATGGTAGTATATCATTATTAGGAGTCATCTTCACATGGGCAGAAAACCACAGAAATGTCTTTTCTGAGTTCTTCCTCCTTTAAAGAGTAAACTAATATTTCCCAGTATGTCAAATGAAACTTTGCTCACTTTATGAACCTCCTGCTAAATTATAAGCAGCATTATTGTCTTATCCAGTGTATCAGATAGATTTGGAGCAACTCCTCCCTCTAAATATTTACTTTGTAGAATGAGAAGACATTTGTTGGCAAGACTTTGGGAGGATCTATGAAAAGACTCTGATGCTGGGAGGGATTGGGGGCAGGAGGAGAAGGGGACGACCGAGGATGAGATGGCTGGATGGCATCAATGACTCAATGGACGTGAGTCTGAGTGAACTCTGGGAGTTGGTGATGGACAGGGAGGCCTGGCGTGCTGCGATTCATGGGGTCGCAAAGAGTTGGACACGACTGAGCGACTGAACTGAACTGATGAAATACATAAATAAGATCCTGTAACTCCTACTGAGCGACATTTTGCCATCTCCAAACACAAGTCTCCAGCTGGGCAGCTTGGGTCCACCATTCTCTGAACTTTGAGCAGCAATACATCAGGAATTCAGCTCATCACTGTGGCTCCAATTTTTCTTTCCAGCAAGATAAAGAACTGATAGTGCATTCTCCAAAAGTAACTGGGAATTTGACAAACAGCATGTTACTCCTTCTTGTGGTGCCTACATCAACCCCTCAGTACAAAAGAATGAAACTCTACCAATGTGACCCTTTGTCTGCGTGTTCAGTTGCCCCGTCATGTCTGACTCTTTGTGACCCTATGGACCGCAGTCTGCAAGTCCATGGGATTCTCCAGGCAAGAATACCAAAGCGGGTCGCCATTTCCTTCTCCAGGGGATCTTCCCGGCCAAGGGGTCAAACCCCCATTCCCTGCACCTCCAGCACTGGCAGGTGGATTCTTTCCCACGAGCACCACCTGGGAAGCCTGGTCTTCCTCAGACACCCACAGGGACTCAATCCTCTCTATCACAGAGTACATGAGTGGTCACAAATTGCTGACCTGGAGATCATATTCACTCCACAGATATATTGAGGCCATCATCTTTATCACCGTGATTAGTTTCTAACATCTAAAAGTGAAAAGTTTTTACAGTAAGGTTCAGATCTCAAGCTCTTTTGGAAAACGTGCATTGTTGAAACCCCAGGCTCCTCTTCTCACTTGGGCGTCAAGAGCCATAGAGGAGCTGTGGTCCCTTCAGGTGAGGCGTGTTCTCTGCAGTTCACCAGAGTATGCCTGTCCCATCACATTGACCTGCCCATCACCAGTCTACCTTGCCTAGATCCTCCGAGCAGCTGCATATGAATTTTCAAACCATCATCTGCCTCAGGCTGGTAAACCATCAGCCAAAAGGAGCAGCGGAAGGATTTGTACTGGTCATCCATCATTAAAATACTAGGAAGCCAGCAAGGGGCAAAGAGGCAGGAGGTATGACTGTTCAAAATAATTAAGAAATCTATTCTCTACTCCATGGCTTTTAAAGGAAATAAACCAAGACAAGAAAACTCCATTTTTGTTAAAAGAATGGGGCAAAGAAACGAGTGCAAAAAGCCACTGGTCCAAAACCCCATTTTCAAACAGGTTAGACTGTTGAGCACATGACGATTTAGAAATGAGTCACTACTAACCAAGCCTGGATTCACAGACAGAATTGAAAGCGCTGTTTTTACATTTCTGCCAGTTTTGGTGAAATAACATAAAGGTACTAGAAAATGATAGGAACTAGAAATCAAGAACCAACAAGGTAAAACTGACTTTTGCGATCATGAAGTTTGGCCAGAAGGACCGGCCCACAGTTTATTAGGATCTAACAACTGTATTTGAACTGTTGGTGTTGGAGAAGACTCTTGAGAGTCCCTTGGACTGCAAGGAGATCCAACCAGTCCATCCTGAAGGAAATCAGTCCTGAATATGCATTGGAAGGACTGTTGCTGAAGCTGAAACTACAAAACTTTGGCCACCTGATGAGAAGAGCTGACTCATTTGAAAAGATCCTGATGCTGGGAAAGATTGAAGGTGGGAGGAGAAGGGGACAACAGAGGATGAGATGGTTGGATGGCATCACCAACTCGATGGACATGAGTTTAAGCTCCGGGATTGGTGATGGACAGGAAGGCCTGGCGTGCTGCAGTCCATGGGCTCACAAAGACTAGGACACGACTGAGCAACTGAACTAAAAAAGAGAAACAGATGTTTTTCTTCACAGGACTGCTACAGGAGTGAATGAGAAGTTCTTAAGAAAGTAGTGAATACTAACTTACATACCTAGCCTACAAGTTTGCTTTAGTTTTAAAAAATTGCTTAGCAGACCTTTCTTCAACCATGAAACACAAAGTCAACTACCTTCGCTTACCCAACTAACAGTAGTGGTGAGGAATTTCCTTCGCCGGTTAGGAAGCTAAGCACTTCAAACCAGACCCAAGGGGGATGATGGGGACAGAACTGGATGGTGAGCGTGACCTAGAGAGCCTACATCCAGGAACAGGAGTGGCAGAACAGACAGATGGTCACCATGCCCAAGCCTGAGTGTCTATGCTTCTAATGGCTGAAGTCTCCGTTCCAAGGAAGTTTATTGTTTTCTTAGGAACAAGCTTCGTAATTTCAGAAGAGTGATGCCAAAAGCTTCGTATTTGTTAACCTCCAACACCAAGGCAGATTACTGTGTGGCAGTATTTAAAAAAATGAATGCTGTCTCCACCTCTGGTGACACTGCCCTACCTCAACCTCAGGCCAACACACTAGTATGCTTAGTGGTAATTCCTTTTTTATCTTCTTTACTCCCCACTGCTTTCAATTTATCACTGTCATCATCGACCATCAACCTATGCAGCCTCTGATGATCCTACTGTGAAAAAGGGACCATAAATTAGAGACCTTTCCTTTCTCTTTACCAGATTCTTAAAGCCTATAAGCCACATTATTCCAGACTATCTGATTATACATACAAGATAATCTGTCCCTCTGCCAAAGCTCTATTGAATACATAGGAATAAGTAATTAGAATATATAATGAGTATATTTGACCTCTTGGTATATTTCACTGTAATTGTTTTAAAAGTACAACTTTACCTCTTCCTATTCACATGTATACATATATACATATGTCATTAATATATATAACACAAACACATATATGAATAAAAACTGGAATTGTTACCATCTGACAATTGAGAGAAGCTGATAGGGAAGATGTTTTTAATCTCTGTATTTTTCTGCACCTTTAGAACTTCACGAAAAGGTTATCAGGGAAAAAAATACTACTTTCTATCTCACTGAAGAGAACATCTCATACTGTTCAACCTGAGTTCTCTTATATGAATATATCCTCCTGGAGGGCAGACAGTCTGGGAAATAATTCTAAGAAATTAAAAAAATATTGATGCCTCATGCTTTAATTTTAAAAGTCTTGAGAGTTGATAACTTTATTCACAACATTTTAAATCTTATTTCAGTATTAAATACACTTTAATTCCATGAAAAAACTGAATTAAAAACACATATCCTAATGCTTAATATGTTCATGATTCATGAATCCTGTAAATGTCTCAGAATTGAACTTCTAAACATATGAGATGAGCTGTTACAATAGGATATTAGGTATGAAACACCATTTATCATAGAAAGATGCATAATAACCATGCAAAATTAAAATGAACTTAGTACTAGGATTGATTATTTCTCAAGACACCTTTTGGTGGGACAAAACTCTCAACACTGCTTAAGAATATTTGAACTATATTAAAAATATATATATCTGAACTGTATTTTTTGTTGGACTACTGCAACAAGTTGCATAGGATTCTTTACTTCTAAGTTTTAACCAAACCAACAATCAACTGTTCCCTACTAGAAAAAGCATGTGCTATTAGCAGCTTTACTCTTACTTTTCCAGTACTTTCTGTGGGTGCGGACATGAGAGCACCCAGGCCATGTTTTTCTAAAAACATCCCCTGACTTTCAAGTATTATCCCAGGAATTTTAATGGACAAAAGATCTTTTTTTAAACACACCTCCCACAGTAAAGAAAATAAAAATAAACATAAACAAATGGGGCCTAATGAAACTTAAAACCTGCTGCACAGCAAAGGAAACCATCGCCAGGACAAAAAAGACAAGCCTCCGAATAAGAGAAAACATTTGCAACAAGCAATGAAAATGGGATTAATCTTGAAAAGTCAAGAAGAGAGCATACAGCTCAAGACCAAAATAATAATAATAATAATAATAATCCCCCAGAAACACAGGCAGAAGACCCAAGCACATTCATCCAAAGAAGACATCAAGGCCAAGAAGCATATGAAAAAGTGCTCAGTGTCACTAATTACGACAAACACACGCGAGAAACTGCACTGATGTATTCGCCTACCATGGATCAGAATGGTCATCATCAGAAATTCTATGAACAACAAATGCTACAGAACGTTTGGAGGAAGAAACAGATCCTGCAAAGCCTTAACATAAACTGGGAACAGCCACAACACAGAATACTATAGATACTCCTTTAAAAAATTGAAAACTGACCTATCACGACTCTATCATACCGCCTGGGGGCAGATATTCAAAGAAAACCATACTTACAAAAAAATACATGCTGCCTGCTAGTCTCTTCAGTCCTATCCGGCTCCTTGTGACGCCATGGACTGCAGCCCGCCAGGCCCCTCTGTCCATGGGATCCTGCAGGCAAGAGCACTGGAGTGGACGGCCGCGCCCTCCTCCGGGGATCTTCCTGACCAGGGGCTGCGCCGCATCTTTTATGTCTCCTGCACCGGCAGGCAGGTTCTTCACCACGAGCACCACTTGGGAAGCTCCACCCACACACAGAAAACACATGCACCACCAATTTTCCTTGCAGCACTGTTCACCATAGCCAGGATGCTGAAGCTAAACAAAGCACCAACAAAAGGATGCATTAAGAGGTGGGGCACTTACACAGCACAGCGCGCGCAGGTCAGAGTGAGAACCGGCCTGCGGTGAGAAACAGATGTAAGGGACCAGATCTGATAGACAGAGTGCCTGATGAGTGATGGACGGAGGTTCCTGACACTGTACAGGAGGCAGGGAGCAAGACCATCCCGAGAAAAAGCAATGCAAAAAAGCAAAATGGCTGTCTGAGGAGGCCTTACAAATAGCTGTGAAAAGAAGAGAAGCGAAAAGCAAAGGAGAAAAGGCAAGATATACCCATCTGAATGCAGAGTTCCAAAGAATAGCAAGGAGAGATAAGAAAGCCTTCCTCAGTGATCAATGCAAAGAAATAGAGGAAAACAATAGAATGGGAAAGACAAGAGATCTCTTCAAGAAAATTAGAGATACCAAGGAAACATTTCATGCAAAGATGGGCTCAATAAAGGACAGAAATGGTCTGGACCTAACAGAAGCAGAAGATATTAAGAAGAGGTGGCAAGAATACACAGAAGAACTGTACAAAAAAGATCTTCATGACCAAGATAACCACAATGGTGTCATCACTCAGCTAGAGCCAGACATCCTGGAATGGGAAGTCAAGTGGGCCTTAGAAAGCATCACTACAAACAAAGCTAGTGGAGGCAATGGAATTCCAGTAGAGCTATTTCAAATCCTGAAAGATGATGCTGTGAAAGTGTTGCACTCAATATGCCAGAAAATTTGGAAAACTCAGCAGTGGCCACAGGACTGGAAAAGGTCCGTTTTCATTCCAATCCCAAAGAAAGGCAATGCCAAAGAATGCTCCAACTATGACACAATTGCACTCATCTCACATGCTAGTAAAGTAATGCTCAAAATTCTCCAAGCCAGACTTCAGCAATACGTGAACCGTGAACTTCCAGATGTTCAAACTGGTTTTAGAAAAGGCAGAGGAACCAGAGATCAAATTGCCNACCTGCCTCTTGAGAAATCTGTATGCAGGTCAGGAAGCAACAGTTAGAACTGGGCATGGAAAAACAGACTGGTTCCAAATAGGAGAAGGAGTACGTCAAGGCTGTATATTGTCACCCTGCTTATTTAACTTCTATGTAGAGTACATCAAGAGAAACACTGGGCTGCAGGAAGCACAAGCTGGAATCAAGATTACCGGGAGAAATATCAATAACCTCAGATATGCACCACCCTTAGCACTACCCTTGTGGCAGAAAGTGAAGAGGAACTAAAGAGCCTCTTGATGAAAGTGAAAGAGGAGAGTGAAAAAGTTGGCTTAAAGCTCAACATTCAGAAAACTAAGATCATGGCATCCACTCACATCACTTCATGGCAAATAGATGGGGAAACAGTGGAAACAGTGGCTGACTTTATTTTTCTGGGCTCCAAAATCACTGCAGATGGTGACTGCAGCCTCAAAAAAGACGCTTGCTCCTTGGAAGGAAAGTTATGACCAACCTAGATAGCATATTGAAAAGCAGAGACATTACTTTGCCAACTAAGGTCCGTCTAGTCAAGGCTATGGTTTTTCCAGTGGTCATGTATGGATGTGAGAGTTGGACTGTGAAGAAGGCTGAGCGCCGAAGAATTGATGCTTTTGAACTGTGGTGTTGGAGAAGACTGTTGAGAGTCCCTTGGACTGCAAGGAGATCCAACCAGTTCATTCTAAAGGAGATCAGTCCTGGGTGTTCACTGGAAGGATTGATGCTAAAGTTGAAACTCCAATACTTTGGCCACCTCATGCGAAGTGTTGACTCATTGGAAAAGACTCTGATGCTGGGAGGGATTGGGGGCAGAAGGAGAAGGGGATGACAGAGGATGAGATGGCTGGATGGCATCACCGACTCGATGGACATGAGTCTGAGTGAACTCCGGGAGTTGGTGATGGACAGAGAGGCCTAGCGTGCTGCAATTCATGGGTCGCAAAGAGTCGGACACGACTAAGGGACTGAACTGAATTGAAAATTTTTAAAGGCCAGCAGTATTCTTCTCAGGCTAGGTGACCTGGACTGCTTGCACATCCCTGGAACCTGAGCAGCCTCGGGTCTCAAGATGGTTCTGGGCGGGCCTGAGGGAGCTGCAGAGGACGTGCCAGCAAAGGAGCCCCCTTGGATCTGGAGTGATTGGTTCCTCTGACGGGTCCCCAATCTTTAGATTCAGGTGAACCCTCCAGGAGCACATCCATGCCTAGGGCACTTTAAAAAATGATGGACCCCATGGGCAGGAAGAGCTCTGCAATGTCACCTGGTCTCCAAGTCTCCCCAGCCCTGGCCTATTCCACTCTCATCTACAGCCCATCAAGGAGACTTTCTCAAGGGCTCCAGCTGCATGAGGAACCCAAGTGGGGCATGAAGAAGTGCTGCCGCCTTGTGGACATTTCTTGTAACTACAACTTGAATACAGCAGCTTGTGGGCAATTCAAACTCACAAGGCCTGTGAGGCTGGAAAGGACACCTGCCCTCAGGCAATAGCCTGGGTTTGCTAACCAAAAAGCAACTCAAAACAGGATAAGACTTAAGAGACCAATCTCAACCTGTAACACACCCTGTCTTTGTCTCCATTACCCCTGCGTCCCTCTCTCTCTTTAAAAAACAAACAAAAAACCCACAGGAGAGGATGCTCTAACTGCTAATTATTAAAGCATGGCAAATCAGAACTATCATGAGGTTATCAACTCCCACTGCTCAGAATGGGCATCCTCGGAATGTCTACAGGCAGTAAAAGTGGGAGAAGGAATGGAGAAAACTGAACCCTCCTATTTTTAGGAATGTAAATTGGTAACAGCCAGGAAAAAGGACACTATGGAGGTTCCTTAAAATACTTAAATTGGGCTATCTCAGGACCTGGCATTCTCAGTCCTGGGCCTCCACTTGATGAGAAACCGTAATGTGAATGGACACATGCTCCCCATGGTTCCTTGTAGCACTATGTACCCTGCATGAGACACGGAAGAATCAAACCATTCACCAACAGACTGATGGGTACAGGAGATACGTACACCGTGGAATATGCCGCAGCCACAGGAAAGAATGAAAGAATTGCAGCAACATGGATACACCATGGGATGATCACACTAAGCGCAAGAAGCCAGAAAGAAAGTGTCAGGAAGCCTATGATATCACTTTTGGTAGAATCTAAAAATTGATACCAAACAATGCATTTACAGAGAAAGAGCCTCAGAGTTGAAGAAAACAAACCTCTGGTTAGCAAAGGTGAAAGCTGGTGTAGAGGCAGACATCTTACCGGGCGAAGATGACCATATGCGCAGAAATGCACATACAGAACACAGTCAACAAGACCTCCCATAGAGCCCGGGGAATTCAAGACTTGGTGATTATGCATTGATATGGAAACCAAAGAAGGATACATATATGCATATGCCTGACTGAATCAGGGGTTTTCCAGGATACTGCAAATCCAATGGATTCCAGTATACAATAAAAATTAGCATGTGAAAATTTTAAATTGCCAGCAGTATTCTCACGCCTGGGTGACGGGAGCTGCACATACATCCCTGGAAGCCTAAGCAGCATCCAGTCCCAAGGTGGGTCTGGGTTGGCCTGAGGGAGCTGGGGAGGATGTTCCAGCAAAGAAACTCCTCTTGGACCTGGAGTGATTGGTCCCCGGTGGATGGGACCCCAATCTTCAGATTCAGGTGGGCCTTCCAGGAGCACATTCATGCATAGGGCACTGAAAAAAAGATGTATCCACCGGGAAACAAGAGCTTTGAAATGTCACCTGGTCTCCAAGTCTCCCCAGCCCTGGCACATTCCACTCTAATCCACGACCTTGCAAGGGGACTTTAGGGCTCCAGCTGCAGTAGGAATCCAAGTGGGGCATGAAGAGGCTGCCGCCTTGTGGACATTTCCTGTACCTACAAGTTGAATACAGGTGCCCGTGGGTAATACAAACTCAGAAGGCCTGTGGGGCTGGAAAAGACAGCAGCCTTCAGTCAATGTCCTGGGTTTGCTTTAATAAATAAATAAATAAAGCAATTCAAATGAGAAACCAGGACAACCTTAAGAGATCAATCTCAAGGGATCAACTTTCACACACACTGATTTTTCCCTCCTTCCCTCCTGTCCTTTCTTTCTCTTTAAAAGAAAAAATACCAAACAGCAGAAGAAAGGAGCTCTACATTGCTCATTAGTACAGAATGGCAAATCAAAATTATCACAAGGTATCCCCTCTCACTGGTCAGAATGTTCATGCTCGAAAGACTATGACAAAAATTGTGGGAGAGCGCTTGAAGAAGACAGAAGGCTCCTACCGTTTGGGGCAATGTAAATTGGTAATTTGCATGTGCCAGATAAAGGACACTATGGAGGTTCCTTACAATCCTTTAAACTGGGCTGTACTTGTTATTCAGGCGCTCAGTCCTGTCTGACTCTCTGCCGCCCCGGACGGCAGCACAGGACCTGGCATTCTCACTGCTGGGCCTCCACTCAGACAGTAAACATAATACAACCTGACGCAAGCTCCCCGAAGCTCAAGCAGAACTATGTAACTGTGCAAGACAGGTGAGCAAGCAAACGCCCACTGACAGACTGTGGCTACAGCAGACATGGTGTGTATATATATTCACACCAGGACTTCCCAGGCGCTGCTAGTGGTAAAGAACCCAACTGCTAGCGCAGGAAACAGACGAGCTCAACCCCTGGGTGGGAAGGCCCCTGGAGGAGGCCACGGCAGCCCACTCAGGATTCTCGCCTGGGAAATCCCACAGACAGAGGAGCCTGGCAGGCTACAGTCCACAGCGTCACGAAGAGTCAGAGGCGAATGAAGTGACTCAGCACGGCACATGCCTCAGCCACAGGGAAGTATTGAAAGAATGCCTTTTGAAGCAACAGGGATACACTGGGTGATGTGATACTAAGGAAGGAAGCCAGAGAGAAAAGTCCGGGTAGCCTATGATATCACTTTTGGTACAATCTAAAAATAGATCACAAACAACTCATTTACAAAACAGACACAGCCTCACAGTCATCGCAAACAAACCTCTGGTTGCCAAAGGAGAAAGGTGAGGTGAGAGGGAGGCATAGCTTAGGAGGAAAAGATGAACATGTGCAGTAACATACATGCAGAACATGACCAACAAGACCCGTTACAGAGCACAGGGAACTCTGCTCGGCACTCTGAGAATCTGTATAGAAAAGGAAACCAAAGAATGCATAGTTCATGTGCATACCTGAATCAGGGGTTTCACAGGGCACTGGGTTTCATTACACAATACAAATTCATACAAAATATTTTTAAAATGTCAGGAGTATATTCCTCAGGCCTGGGTGACCTGAGAGGCTGTCACATCCCTGGATCCTGAGCAGCCTTGGGTCTCAAGGCAGGACTGGGTTGGCCTGAGGGAGCTGGGATGTGCCAGCAAAGGAGGCCCCACTGGACCTGGAGAGATTGGTCCTCTGGGGATGGGAACCCGATCTCCAGATCCAGACAGGCCCTCCTAGATCTTACCCACTCCTAGAGAACCTAAAAAAATGATGGACCTGATGGGCACGAAGCGCTTTGCAATGTCACCTGGTCTCCAAGTCTCCCGGTGGGGGAGTTCCCACCAGCAGCCTCCTCCCACAGAGTCTCCCCACCTAAGTACCACAGCACTCTCAGTGGCAGTTTGGGGAGGGCTTGGAATTTCTCTGAATGCTACAGCAGAAGGGGAAAAAGTCATAAGACACGAGCCCTGGCACATTCCACTCTTACCTACAACCCTGCAGCAGGACTTTCTCTGGGGCTCCTGTTGCCTAAGGAACCCAAGGCGGGGCAGGAAGAAGTGCTACCACCTTGGGGACATTTCCTGTAACTACAACCTGAATCCTGGTGCAGGGGCATTTCAAATTCACAGGGCTTGCTGGGCTGGGAAGGACACCTGCCCTCAGACAAGTCCTGCGGTTGCTAATGAAGCAACAACTCCAAATAGGGTTAGCCTTAAGAGATTAATCACACGGGATCAACTTTACCACACACTGATTTTTGTCTCTGTCCTTCCTGCCTTCTCTCTAAAAAAGGGGAGGCGGGGGAATCAACACAGGAAAGGATGCTTTACATCACTCATTATTAGAGAACAAAAAACCAAAATCATCATGAGGTATCACCTCTCCCTGGTCAGAATGGCCACCCTCAAGGGACTACAGTGAAAGTGGGAGAGGGCTGGAAGAAGATGGAAGATGCCTACCCTGCTTTGGGGAATGTAAATTGGTAACAGCCAGGATAAAGGACACTACAGAGGTTCATTATCACCGACGCGATGGACATGAGTTTGGGTGAACTCCGGAGTTGGTGATGGACAGGGAGGCCTGGCGTGCTGCGGTTCATGGGGTCGCAGAGTCGGACACAACTGAGCGACTGAACTGGACTCAAATACTCTACACTGGGCTACCACGGGACCTGGCATGCTCCCCACTCAGTCTCCGCTCAGACAGTAAACATAATATGAATTGACACTTGCTCCCCAAGTTTCAAGTAGAAGTGTCTACACTGAACGAGATGGATGAGCAACCAAAACGTCCACCGACAGACTGATGGATACAGAAGATGAGGCACGTGAATATGTACGCCATGGAATACGCCTCACCCACTGAGGGGAATGAAAGAACGCCTTCTGCAGCAATATGGACATACCACGTGCCGATCATACTACGTGAAGGAAGCCAGAGAGAAAAGGGTGCGTAGCACAGGATAACACTTTCAGGTAGAATCGAAAAATCGATACCAAACAACTCCTCTATGGACCAGAAACCGGTGCACAGTCTTAGAAAACAATCCTCTGACTACCGCAAGGGAAAGGTGGGGCGGAGGGAGGCATACCTTAGGGGGTGAAGATGAACACGTACACAGTCACACACACAGAACAGAATCGACGAGACCTGCTGGAGAGCACAGGGAACTCTGCTCAACACCCTGTGTAATCTACACGGAATGGGAAAATGAGGGAGAATACACATATGCTTAAGTAAACTGAATCAGCGGTTTTCCAGGGCACTGTAAAACCACTGGATTCCATTATAAAATAAAAAATAACATGCAAGAATTTTAAAGTGCCAGTGGTATTCCCCTCAGGCCTGGGTGATGTGCGGAGATCCCAGGACCCTGAGCAACTTTGGGTCGCAAGGCAGGACTGGGTTGGACATGGGACGATGTGCCAGCAAAGGAGCCCACGCTTGGACCTGGAGTGACTGACCCCTTGTGGGTGCGACCCCGATCTCCAGACCCAGGCAGGCCCTCCAAGAGCTCATGCATGGCTTGCAACTCCATGGACTGTAGCCCGCCAGGTTCCTCTGTCCATGGGATTCTCCAGGCAAAAATACTGGAGTACACTGCCATTCCCTTCCTCAGGGGATCTTCTGGACCCAGGGATTAAACCCAGGTCTCCCGCACTGCAGGCAAATTCTTCACTATCTGATCCACCAGAGAAGCCCCAACCCCTCCCAGACTGAAAAACGGGGGTCCCGCTGGGCAGGAAGAGCTGTGAAACGCCATCTGGTCTTCAAGCTTCCTGGTGGCGGGGATCCCACCAGTAGTGGGAGACTCCTTCCCCAGAGTCACCCCACATAAGTACCACAGCACCTTCCGCAGGGCAGTGTGGGGAGCGCTCGGGATTTCCCTGAGCAGTGCAAGGAAAAGGGGTGAAGTCAGGAGATGGGAGCCCTGGCAAACTGCATGCTCATCTGCAACCTTGCAATGGGACTTTCTCTAGGGCTCCCATTGCTGGAGGAATTTAAGTGGGGCATGAAGAAGTGCTGCCGCCTTGTGGAAATTTCCTGTAACTACAACTTGAATACAGGTGAGAAGGCAGTGGCACCCCACTCCAGTAACTCTTGCCTGGAAAATCCCATGGATGGAGGAGCCTCCACATAAGTACCACAGCACCTTCCGCAGGGCAGTGTGGGGAGCGCTCGGGATTTCCCTGAGCAGTGCAAGGAAAAGGGGTGAAGTCAGGAGATGGGAGCCCTGGCAAACTGCATGCTCATCTGCAACCTTGCAATGGGACTTTCTCTAGGGCTCCCATTGCTGGAGGAATTTAAGTGGGGCATGAAGAAGTGCTGCCGCCTTGTGGAAATTTCCTGTAACTACAACTTGAATACAGGTGAGAAGGCAGTGGCACCCCACTCCAGTAACTCTTGCCTGGAAAATCCCATGGATGGAGGAGCCTGGTGGGCTGCAGTCCATGAGGTGGCTAAAAGTCGGACACGACTGAGCAACTTCATTTTCACTTTTATGCATTGGAGAGGGAAATGGCAACCCACTCCAGTGTTCTTGCCTGGAGAATCCCAGGGATGGGGGAACCTGATGGGCTGCCGTCTATGGGGTCGCACAGAGTTGGACACGACTGAAGTGACTTAGCAGCAGCAGCAGCAAGGGCAATTCAATATGCCAGTGAATTATGAAAACTCAGCAGAGGCCAGATAACTGGAAAACGTCAGCTTTCATTCCAATCCCAAAGAAGAGCAGTGCCAAAGAATGTCCAAACTATCACACAATTGTACTCATTTCACACACTAGCAAGGTAATGCTCAAAATCCTCCAAGCCAGTATTCAATAGTACATGAACTGAGAACTTCCAGAGGTTAAAGCTGGATTCAGAAAAGGCAGAGGAACCAGAGATCAAATTGCCAACATCTGTTGGATCATGGAAAAAGCAAGCAAATTCCAGAAAAACATCTACTTCTGCTTCATTGACTATGCTAAATCTTTCACTGTGTAGATCACAACAAACTGTGTAAAATCCTTAAAGAGATGGCAATACCAGACCACCTTACCTGCCTTCTGAGAAATCTGCATGCAGGTCAGGAAGCAACAGTTAGAACCACACATGGAACAATGGAGTGGTTCCAAATTGGGAAAGGAGTATGTCAAGGCTATATATTGTCACCTGCTTATTTAACTTATAAGCATAGTATATCATGCGAAATGCTAGGCAGATGAACTCAAGCTGGAATCAAGACTGCTGGGAGAAATATCAATAATCTCAGATACGCAGATGACACCACCCTTATGGAAGAAAGCTAGAGGAATTGAAGAGCCTCTTGATGACAGTGAAAGTCATCAAGGAGACTGTCCTTGAGGAGAGTGAAAAGATGGCTTAAAACTCAACATTCAGAAAACTATGATCATGGTCCCATCATTTCAGGGCAAATAGATGGAGAAACAATGGAAACAGTGACAGACTATTTTATTGGGCTCCAAAATCACTGTGGACAGTACAGCCACTGAAATTAAATTTAGTGGTTCAGCCATGAAATTAAAAGACACCTGTCCCTTGGAAGAAAAGCTATGGCAAACCTAGAGAGTATATTAAAAAGCAGAGATATTACTTTGCCAACAAAGGCCCGTATAGTCAAAGCTATGGTTTTTCAAGTAGTTATGTATAGACGTGAGAGTTGGATCATAAGGAAAGCTGAGCGCCGAACTGATGCTTTTGAACTGTGGTGTTGGAGCAGACTCTTAGTCCCTTGGACTGCAAGGAGATCAAACCAGTCCGTCCTAAAGGAAAGTATCCCTGAATAGTCTTTGGAAGGACTGATACTGAAGCTGAAACTCCAATACTTTGGCCACCTGATATGAAGAGCTGACTCACTGGAAAAGACCCTGATTCTGGGAAAATCTGAAGGCAGGAGGGGAAGGGGATGACAGAGGACGAGATGGTTGGATGGCATCACCGACTCAACAGACATGAGTCTGAGCCAACTCTGGGAGATGGTGAAGGACAGGGAAGTTTGGATGCTTCGGTCCATGGGGTTGCAGATACGACTGAGGGACTGAACAACAGGCAATTCAAATTCACAAGGCATGAGGGGCTGCAAAGGACACTTGCCCTCAGGTAATGCCCTGGCATTACTAACAAAGAGCCAAATCACACCAGGGCAACCTTAAGAGCCTGATCAGAAGTGGTCAACTTTAATACACACTGATTTTTGTCTCATTTCTTCCTGCCCTCTATTTCTTAAAAAAAAAAAAAGAGAGAGAGAGAAAGAAATCAACACAAGAAAGAATGTTCTACATCACTCACGATTAGAGAATAGCAAATCAAAATTATCATGAGGTATCACCTCTCACTATTCAGAATGGCCATTCTCAAAATGACTTTGGACAGGAAGAGTGGGAGAAGGCTTGAGGAAGATGGAAGGCTCCTACACTGTTTTGGGGACTGTAAATTGTTAACAGCCAGGATACAGAACACTATTGTTGCTGTTCAATCACTCAGTTGTGTCCAATTCTTTGAGACCCCATAGACTGCAGCACACCAGGCTTCCCTATCCTTCACCATCTCCTGGAGCTTGCTCAAACTCATGTCCATTCAGTCGGTGATGCCATCCAACCATCTCATCCTCTGTCGTCCCCTTCTCCTCCTGCCTTCAGTCTCTCCAAATAAAGGGACTTCTCCAATGAGTCAGCTCTGCACATCAGGTGGCCAAAGTACTGGAGCTTCAGCATTAGTCTTTCCAATTACTATTCAGGGTTACTTTCCTTTAGGATGGGCTGGTTTGATCTCCTTGCAGTCCAAGGGACTCTCAAGAGTCTTCTCCAACACCACAGTTCAAAAGCATCAGTTCTTTGGCACTCAGCCTTCTTTATGATCCAACTCTCACATTCGTATGTAACTATGAAGAACCATAGCTTTCTACTAGATGGACCTCTGTTAGTAATGTCTCTTGTTTTTAATATGCTGTCTAGGCTGGTCATAGCTTTTCCCCCAAGGAACAAGCATATTTCAATTTCATGGCTGCAGTCACCATCTGCAATGATTTTGGAGCCCCCCAAAAATAGTCTCTGTTCCCTGGTGGCTCAGACGGTAAAGCGTCTGCCTACAATGCGGGAGACCCAGGTTCAATCCCTGGATCAGGAAGATCTCCTGGAGAAGGATTCCATGGACGGAGGAGCCTGGTAGGCTACAGTCCATAGGGTCGCAAAGAGTTGGACACAACTGAACGGCTTCAATGTCAATGTCAATGTCCCTTGTTTCCCCATCTTTTGCGAAGAAGTGATGAGACCAGATGTCATGATCTTAGTTTTTGGAATATTGAGCTTTAAGCCAGCTTTTTCACTCTCTGCTTTCACTTTCATCAAGAGGCTGTTTAGTTCCAATTTGCTTTCTGCCATAAGGGTAGTATCACTGTATATCTGAGGTTATTGGTATTTCTCCCTGCAACCTATTCCAGCTTGCGCTTCATTCAGCCCAGCATTTCACATGATGTACTCTGCATACAAGTTAAATAAGCAGGGTGGCAATATACAGCCTTGATGTATATTATGTATACATATATATCCTTTTCCAATTCTGACCTAGTAGGTTGTTCCATGTCTGGTTCTAACTGTAGCTTCTTGACCTGCATAAACGTTTCACCGGAGGCAAGTAAGGTGGTGTGGTATTCTCATCTCTTTAAGAATTTTCCAGTTTGTTGTGATCCACACAGTCAAAAGCTGTAGCATAGTCAATGAAGCAATAGATATGTTTTGTTTTGTTTGTTTTTTTTGGAATTCCCTTGCTTTTTCTGTGATCCAACACATGTTGGCAATTTGATCTCTGGATCCTCTGCCTTTTCTGAATCCAGCCTGAAAATCTGGAATTTCTCAGTTCATGTACTGTTGAAGCCTAGCTTGGAGAATTTTAAGCATTACTTTGCTAGCATGTGAAATGAGTGCAACTGTGTGATAGTTTGAACATTCTTTGCACTGCCCTTTGTTGGGATTGGAATGAAAACTGACCTTTTCCAGGCCTGTGGCCACTGCTGAGTTTTCCAAGTTTGCTGGCATATTGAGTGCAGCACTTTCACAGCATCATCTTTCAGGATTTGAAATAGCTCAACTGGAATTCCATCACCTCCACTAGCTTTGTTCATAGCGATGCTTCCTAAAGCCCATTTGACTTTGCTTTCCAGGATGTCTGGCTCTAGGTGAGTGATCACACCATCGTGGTTATCTGGGTCATGAATATCTTTTTTTGTGTAGATCTTCTGTGTATTCTTGCCACCTCTTCTTAATATCTTCTGCTCTGTTAGGTTCATACTGTTTCCATCCTTATTGTGCTCATCTTTGCATGAAATGTTCCCCTGGTATCTCTAATTGGAGAGTCCTTAAAATACTTTACATTGGGCTACCACAGGACCTGGCATTCTCATTCTGTGTCCACCCCTTGGATAGTAAACATGATATGAATTGACACACGCTCCACAAGTTTCAAGTAGGAGTATTTCCAATGAATGAGACAGGTGAGCAACCAAAACATCCACTGGCAGACTGATGGATACAGAAGATATGGCTCATACATATACTATACATACCAAGGAATATGACTCAGCCATTGAAAGAATGAAAGAATGCCTTCTGCAGCAACATGGATTCACCGGGTGATGATCTCAAAGAGTGAAGGAAGCCAGAGAGAAAAGGCTGGGTAGCCAATGATATCACTTCTGGGTAGAACCTAAAAGTCAATGCCAACAACTCATTTATGGACCAGAAACAGCCTCATAGGCCTAGGAAACAATCCTCTGATTACCAAAGGGGAGAGGTGGGGCAGAGGCAGGCATATCTTATGGGGAAGATGACCATATACACATCAACATGCATAAAAAACACAATCAACAAGACCTACCGTAGAGAGCAAGCAGGTAACACTACACTCTGTGATAACCTGTATGGGACATGAAACCAGAGAATAACACATATATGAATACATGTAACTGACTCGGGGTTCTACAAGGTACTCTAGATCCACAGGATTCCATTATGTAATAAAAATTAACACGCAGAATTTAAAAATTCGGCAATGGTGCTCTGCTCAGGCCTGAGTGGCCTGGGCTGCTCACACATCCCTGGAGCCTGAGCAGCCTCGGGTCCCAAGATGGGAGGGGGGGGGTTGGCCGGAGGTGGCTCAGGAGGATGTACCAGGAAAGGAGCCCCTCCTCGGACCTTGAGTGATTGGTCCCTGTGGATGGGACCCCAATCTCCAGATTGCTGGGGTCCGGCCCCGGTGGATCCAGGGTAATTCAAAGGGGAGACGGAATCGGCGTCTTAAAAAGAATTATTTAATTAGAAATATAAGAGAGATTAGGAAAGAATAGTGTAGTAGGAAAATTAGTGGAGAAAAGAGGCTGATATTCCTTGGTTTACACGGAAAGCTAATAAAGTCTCAAGACAAGAAACTTGCACTGTCTACGTTGGGCCACCAGCGCCCACTTGAATAGCGGAGGGTGCCCCGCCTTGGGCTCCCTCTGTGTGGGTCTTAGAAGCCAGGGCAAATAGGTAGACTTGGTGAGCCTCCACCTTCCAAGGGATCAGCCTGAAAAGGAGAGGGAGGGAGAAGGAGAGAGAGAGTCGACATGGGGGAGGCCAGGCTTGTGCAAAAACTCCATAACTTTATTTTTAAAAGATGCTTATATACCCTAAGTTTTACATAATAGAAGATACAGAGTCATGCAGGGGCAGCAGTCCTGACCCTTTCTGTATATTTTTCCATATACAAAAGGTCTCAGGTGATTTACATTACCTCTGGCCAAGAGGCTGTTAACACTTTCTGGCCTCTTCCTTAATGAATGTTAATCTCGTTTCCCCTGAAGTGTTTTTCTTTAATCTGCATCACCCTTAAAGCACTAAAGTTACATCCCTATAGAACAAAGGTGCAGTGGGTTATAACAAAGAAGGTACTTAACTCAAAGATCTGTGTTGCTACTTGTTTTTTCTATATACCAACTATATCAACAAATAAAAGATAGGAAAAATTGGCAGCAAAGTATTGGCTCAACAAATGAAACCCTTAATCAGTCCTGTTTTAATGATTTTGACTCCTCAGAAGCCCCTACATTCCTAGAATGTTTTAAGCTTCCTCTGCCTCTCCCTTAAGAGAGGGCCTAGAGGAGCTATCCTACGTTGAAGGTCAGGAACGGTGGCGGTAAGGAGATACCCCTCGTCACAGGTAAGGTGCAGTGGCTCTGCTGGAGCAGTCGTGAAGAGATACCCATTGCCCAAGGTAAGAGAAACCCAAGTAAGATGGTAGGTGTTGCAAGAGGGAATCAGAGGGCAGACACACTGAAACCATACTCACAGAAAACTAGTCAATCTAATCACACTAGGACCACAGTTCAGTTCAGTTCAGTCGCGCAGTCGTGTCCGACTCTTTGCGACCCCATGAATCGCAGTACGCCAGGCCTCCCTGTCCATCACCAACTCCCGGAGTTCACTCAGACTCACGTCCATTGAGTCTGTGATGCCATCCAGCCATCTCATCCTCGGTCGTCCCTTTCTCCTCCTGCCCCCAATCCCTCCCAGCATCAGGGTCTTTTCCAATGAGTCAACTCTTCGCATGAGGTGGCCAAAGTACTGGAGCTTCACTTTTAGCATCATTCCTTCCAAAGAAATCCCGGGGTTGATCTCCTTCAGAATGGACTGGTTGGATCTCCTTGCAGTCCAAGGGACTCTCAAGAGTCTTCTCCAACAGCACAGTTCAAAAGCATCAATTCTTTGGCGCTCAGCCTTCTTCACAGTCCAACTCTCACATCCATACATGACCACAGGAAAAACCATAGCCTTGACTAGACGGACCTTAGTCGGCAAAGTAATGTCTCTGCTTTTGAATAT
>SJXQ01001502.1:538264-554673 GCA_006408695.1 Aepyceros melampus | reverse complement strand
GGGAAAAAAAGAAATGGAGAAAAAAAAAAAAAAAAAAAAAAAAAAAAAAAAAAAAACAAACAAAAAAAAAGAAAACAGAAATTTCCAAAAATAAAAACTTGAATTTGTTGTGTACAAGCAACTATTTTCATAACATATACATTGTGTTTATAACTACTTACATAACATTTACATTGTATTAGTTATTATAAGTAACCTAGAGATGGGTTAAAGTATACAGGATGCGCTTAGGTTGCATGCAAATACTATGCCATTTTATATAAGGAAATTGAGCATTCTCAGGTTTTAGTATCTGTTGGGGTTCCTGATGTTCTTTCTCCTTCCTGATATTCTCACAAATACAAATAAGAGTAGAGACATCACCTTGGGAGAGGATGAGTGAGTGCAGTACTTTGAGAATGCAGGAAGATATATCCTTGGAACATAAATAATCTTTGCTGGGATTTAATGGCACCCCACCCCAGTACTCTTGCCTGGAAAATCCCATGGGCGGAGGAGCCTGGTAGGCTACAGTCCATGGGGTCGCAAAGAGTCGGACACGACTGAGCAACTTTACTTTCACTTTTCACTTTCATGCACTGGAGAAGGAAATGGCAACCCACTCCAGTGTTCTTGCCTGGAGAATCCCAGGGACGGGGTAGCCTGGTGGGCTGCTGTCTATGGGGTCATACGAGTCGAACACGACTGACGTGACTTAGCAGCAGCAGCAGCTGGTATTAGGAAGAAGGTAGAATTGACAAGCTTGACAACTTATCTCAAAAAAAGAGGTAACAATTTCTGTCTACTGCCCTATTTAATAAGTAGAAATCTTGCTCATGATTTTTACATTATATGTCTCATATTTAAATTGTTCTCGTACACAAAAGTTGGGCTTTTCTGCTGGCTCAGCAATAAAGAATCTGCCTGCAATACAGAAGACACAAGAAACGAGGGTTCAGTCCCTGATTTGGGAAGATTCCCTGCAGTAGGACATGACAACCAACTTCAGTATTCATGATGAGAAAAGCCGATGTACAGAGAAGCCTGGCAAGTTACGGTCCATGGGGCATAAAGACTCGGACACGACTAAAGTGACTGAGCACAGCACACACACAAAAGTTAGATTTAATTAGCAGTATCCAAATTTTTGGTGAAGGTGATTGCTTCCATGAGAAAACTTGGAATTAAAATGTAAAGATTTATGTATGTATTCATATATACCAGAGGAATCTGCTTTATTGTGTCATGACAGAATAAGACTAACCTATATAAGAATTACGTACTTTAGCCAGAATTTCTCATACTATGTCAAGACAATGACTAAAGTAGTTCTACTGAAATAAAATATAGAAATATATACTTATTTATATAAGTATATATTTATACTTATATAAATATGTAATGAATGGATGAATAAATATCCAAGTGGAGATTTATAAGTAGACAATTTTATATGCAAGTCCATAAGCATAAGTTGAGGTTGCAAGTGGAGGTAAAAACCTAAGAAGTATCAATATATGCATGGCATTTTAAGCTATTAGATTCTTTGAGATCTGTCTAAACCAGTGCTGAGATATAATGTGAACCACAAACAAAACATATGTAGTTTTTAATATTCTAATAGCTACACAAACAAAGATTGAAAGAAATAGGTGAAATTAATTTTGATAATATATTTTAACTCAGTTTATCCCCAAATATCATTTAAATTTATAATCAACTTAAACATTATTAATGAAACATTTACATTCTTTTATTATACTAAGTTTTCAAAATTGATGTGTGATTTTACAATTATTACATTCTTCATTAGGATTAATCACATTTCAAGTGGTCAATAGCCACATGTGGGTCATGGCTGTTGTACTGGACCAGTGTAGGTGTACATAGGGAAATCTGAGGTCTAATTAAGCAGCTCAAAAAGTTGTTGAGGTTAAACAAGTAAGTGAATTGTCATTTGTTCGAATACAGTTTCTTTGCTTAGAAAGAATTATTATCCTCTTATTTCACTGGTTTTCCTATTTTAAATCCCGATTTTGGTGGCAAAAAACCCCACTGAGTACACTGTATTTTGGAAATAGTTCTCTACACATCCATGTACCACCTCCTTGAAGAAAGTCTTTCCTGAAGAACTGTATCTTCAGCTTCATTGCCCTAATTTGTTCCAAACTGACAGAAGACTTTGCAAGAGCTGGATGAAAGTCCTCTCTTAGACATTCCTTTTTAGGTGAAAATCGGAAGTGATCGGAGAGTCAGTCATTTGTAGAGCAATATTAGGTATAATCCAATTTATTGTTCTTGCTATTCAGTTTCTCAGTTATGTCTGACTCTTTGTGACCCCATAGACTGCAGCGTGCCAGGCTTCCCTGTCCATCACCAACTCCCAGAGCTTGCTCAGAGTCATGTCCATTGAGTCAGTGATGCCATCCAACCATCTCATTCTCTGTCACCCCCTTTTCCTGCCTTCAATCTTTCCCAGTATCAGGGACTTTCCCAATGAATTGGCTCTTCACATCAGGTGGCCAAAGTACTGGAGTTTCAGCTTCAGCATCAGTCCTTCCAATGAATATTCCAATTTATATACTCATTCAAAACCCATATTTTATATGTAAATGCACGGGAAAATTCTGGCTGTTTATCCACCAAACTGAACACATTCCTGTGGAGAGAAGTAGGTGTGTAGAAGTGTGGAACTATGAGGATTTTCATTATCTTGTTCTGTTTTGTTTTTTTATGATGAAAATTGTTAACTATAAAATATATCATTTGTATAACTTTTTAAAATATAGAGAAAATGGAATATAATTCATTCCAGTGTAGCTAAATAAGCCCTGGTTATTGAAAATTCTATATATCTAACATTTAGGGCAAAACCAAACATATTTAATTTCATATATAAATATCTTTTTCAAACACCATGAAAACCTAGATGTAAGGGAAGATCTTAACTATTTAGTTAATTGTGGCCCATTAACCTTCAGGCTAAAACTTTTTGACTCAAAGTGAAAAAGTGAAAAAGTAAATGAAGAATCTTCTTTATCCATTTCTTGCCAGTTCTAAGGAAGGCTTGTGTGCAGCCTTAAATCTCACTGCAGTTAATAGAGACTTTTCAGATGATGGGCAATTTCCTTCCCTTTAGTTGAACTTTTGTCTCTCAGAACTCCAGAGTGTAGTAATAACTTATAAACTTCATATTAAGTTCTAACAGCACTCATTGTGAGATAGACAAATCTTCAGCTACCCACAGTGAAGTTTATTTCCTCTTATTCGTTCTGCTGTGACTTCCCTGTTGTTACATAGGTGGATTATTTAGCTAAGTTCTACCCTATGGAATTTCTAAAGGGAACATAACCCAGGCATATCATAGGGGAGTCGAAATGAATGTGTTGTTATAGTTGGTATTTTTCTTTTGTTTTTGTTGCCTAGTATCTCAGTAGAGACTTGGAGCTCTTTGTATCTTTGTACAATTGGGGTTTTTATTTGTAGGTATTAGCTCTCCCAGCCTCTGTTGCAGCTATAGTAGAGAGATGTACTCTTGGTTCCACCAAGCAGGTACTACTACCCCAGGTTTTGAGTCAGAATAGTGATGCAGGAAGGAAAAATGGAATGGTAGGGGATAGCAATGTTGAAATATTGGGTGAAAATAGCACTGAAGCAGTTAGCACACTTATTGCAGGAAAGACAAATCCCTGGTACAAAATTGGCAGGATCTTAGTGCACTAACTGCAGGAGGATTCTTTACCGTCAGAGGCATACTCAGTATAGGCAGCACTGTGACCTCTGGTGGCTCATGGCAGTAGGCATGGCTGTAGTGATAGTGTTTTCCTCAGACCAGTTCCACAGGATGGTTTGCACATTCATCTTTGATTCTGAGCTTCAACTCTGATTCTTTCACTTTCACTGATTCTATGACATTCCTGATATCCCATCAATAAATCTTCCCCATTGTCTCGCTTAATCAGCCAAAGTCAGCTTCTGTTGTATGCAAATAAGAAACCTGCTATAATTACATCATAGTAGATTTGCCGTAGGAAGGTGCAGTCTCAGTAATCTGCAGAGAGCAAGAAGAAGCTAACCCTTCTGGATTGGTTAGTTGCCTGGAATTCTCCTCTGATTTTACAGTGATTCAGCGCCTCACTTGGCATATTTTATTATAGGAAATATTCCCCAAAGTTAGAATAACTTGGAAGAGGGCTTTAAAGCCTTCTTTACTTGTTGTGTGCAAGTAAGAACGCTGTTTTCTACATAAAAACAGAAAACATGAATTGAGGTCTCGTTTGGATTGCACATTGTCAGTCAAATCATAAGATTTTTCTTCACTATATAGGAGAAAATTTACAAACCAACTCCTCCCCCAGAAAAATAAATTTTGTGCTACAGTTTAAAATATGATACATATTGTTGAACACATGAAACTTGTATAATGTTATAAACCAATGTTGCCTCAATAAATTTTTTAATTAAAAAAATAAAATATGAACATTTCAGAGTACAGGCAGATGATCAGGTCAAGCCAAAAAATTTATATTAACTGCTGACTGCCTTGATTTAATTGGCAGAGTCTGTTTTCTGGTTTCTCATGCTTGTTTTCTGTTAACAGTAAATGTTCCTCTACTTAAAGCTTGGAAGGTGCAGAAACACAGTTTTGAGTAAGGAATACTTGATGATTTGGCACATGTGAATGTGTGCTTGTCTTTGTACTCTCTTCAAAGTTGGACCAAGAATTTTCCTTAAGAAGAAACCATATAAATTCCTATTTTAATTTGCTACATACTGTGTATAGCTCATCAGTGCTCGGTATTAAGGAAAACACAAGTGAAAAACACTACAGTTTCAGTGACAGATATTGAGTCCTTGATCTTATAAATTAAGCAACTGGCTTTTTTGGTAAGCATAGTAAGTTGATGATATTTCTCATTATAGACAACCTTATAATTGGAAAAAAATAGTTGATAAATTTAAAGTGCATAAAACAGTATTAGGATAAAAGCCAAGATACAAGTTGGAAACATGAGCCTTAGTTTTGTATATACCAACTTGATTACATTAGTTTTAGGACTACAAAAAAATCTTTAAAACATAAAAATTGTTTTAATATCCTGGTGAATAAAAACTCTATGATATTTTGCTTCAGTAGATCTTTGGAACTGCAGTATTTTCTTTTGAGATAGAATGAGAGTTTTTTGGTGTGTGTAACGAATCATACTTTTATGAGATTAAGAAGTGAAATATTCAGACATGCCCAGAAAATAGTTTTTTTTTTAATGAGAGAAATTCTGAATTCTTGAGAGAATAATGATGTAAAAATGTATATCATTTCTCTGTATTTTTAGAAATTTCTGATGCACAGAGGACTTTCTTCAATGCATCTTTCATATCTTTGTTCCGGAGGCTGTAGATCAGAGGATTAAAGAATGGAGTTGCCATGCAGTAAAACAGGGTCACAAATTTCTGTGTCCCAGGATGGCTCCTGGAGCCTGGACTCACATACATCACCATAACTGAGCCATAGAACAAGGAAACCACCAAGAAATGGGAGGCACATGTGGAAAAAGCTTTGTTCCTGCCTGAGCCAGCTGGGACCCGAAGTACAGCTCGCAAAACTAAGGTGTAGGACCCAAGAATGTAGAGGAAGGTGATGAAAATGATAAGCGAGCTCACAGTGGCACAAGTTAGAGTAGTTTTGGGCACAGGGGCACAGGACAGTGCCAGCAATGGTCCCAGGTCACAGAAAAAATGGTCAATGACATTAGGGCCACAGAAAGGCACCCGAGACATAAGCACTGCAGGCATCAGTATTGATAAAAAGCCACCTGCCCAGCAGAAAACCACTAATCGGGCGCAGAGTTGATAAGTCATGATGGTGGGGTAATGCAGAGGTCGACAGATGGCAAGGAACCGATCAAAGGACATCGCAGATAGAAAGTAGCCCTCAGCCGCACACATGGAGAAGAAGAAGTAGAACTGGAGCAGGCAGCCGGCGTAGGAGATGCTCTTGGTCTGGGAGATGATGTCGGCCAACATTTTGGGAACATCGGAACTGACATAGCAGATCTCCAGGAAGGAGAAGTTGGCCAGGAGGATGTACATGGGTGTATGGAGCTTCTGGCTTGACCACACAGCACAGATGATGGCTGCGTTCCCAAGGAGCGTCAGCAGGTAGATGAGGGAGAACTGACACAGAGGAGGATCTGGATCTCCCTGCGGCAGGGGAAGCCCAGGAGAATGAACTCGCTCACAGACCCAGAGATGTTACTCGCTTCTGAGATGTGCATTCTTCTGATCTATGAAGGGAATGATCATTATATTAGCCATTTCTTTCTCTTGAAAAGTTATTTTTTTGTCTTCTGACTTCTATTTACTCCTTTAATGCACTTTTGTGAAAGGGCTCCATATAGTTCTGAATTTAACTCATTTCCCAATGATCCAGCTTAGTCCAATGAGAGCAGAGTTCTGAGAACCCAAGTCAATATGTTACTATATGCTCCCACAGCACCCCCTGTAACAGTCTCCATTTTTTTCAGAGTATAAATTTCACTACATCATGTAACATAGAGTCAAGATTGTTTTCTATGTTTGCATTTACCTTAATTCTTCCTTGATGTAAAGTTTCATAAGATACACCCTCATACATACATCTAATTTCTTTTCTCCATGATGCAAAGAAAATTATATTTAGAATTTTGGAAAATTCTAAGAAAATTCAAAATTCAAATTAATATGGTAGCAGATGGTAATTAGACTTATTGTGGTGATCATTTTGTAGTGTATAAAATTATTGAATCATGATCCTATACACCTAAAACTAATGTAATATTGCAAGTCAATTTTACTTCAATTAAAAAAAATGACCTGGCAATATTCATAGTAGAAAAGCGGAATTCAAGGCTTGTCTTCAACAAGACAAAGAGAATCATTTTATATTAATAAGAGGTAAAATGAAGCAAGAGATGAATGAAGAAATATTAAAGCTTGTCATGTTGTTAAAAAATAATAAACTACTATGAAGTTGAATTAGGTCAGTAGAAAAAGAGTACCTTACTATGTTGTCAGTTAACATTTTTTTAAGATATCTGTCCTGGATGGCTCTTTTAACTGAAGCAGGGTGATGAAGACATTGCCACAAATTCCATTTTAGACAGTATCTATTAGTTTCTTAGAGCTGGTATTTAACTTCTACTTGTCCTGTGTCCTAATTTTGGCACTTTTTATGAAAGTGAAAGTCACTCAGTTGTGTCAAACTCTTTGTGACCCCATGGACTATACATCCATGGAATTCTCCAGGCCAGAATACTGTAACGGGTAGCCTTCCCCTTCTCCAGGGGATCTTCCCAACCCAGGGATCGAACCCAGGTTTCTGGCATTGCAGATGGATTCTTTACCAGCTGAGCCACAAGGAAAGCCCAATAATACTGGAGTGTAGACTATCCCTTCCCCAGCGGATCTTCCTGACCCAAACTGGAATCGAACTGGGGTCTCCTGCATTGCAGGTGGATTCTTTACCAACTGAGCTATCAGGCAAGCCCTCTGACTTGAACCAATTTCTGAACATTTTTAAAAATTTTGGCTTCTAAGGTAGTGAGCTTAACAGCAACTGCTGTTATGTATGAAGCATTTATTATGACCATCATTAACATTCATTATCTCAATAAATTCTACTCTCTCTTTTCCAGTTCTAGAGCCTTAAGAAAAAACACCTTCAATGTAGCACTGAATTTTATTGTCACTCTGAATATGTTGATTCTAAAATCCAACTTTTTTCCCTACACTGATGTCAGCTATGTATATATTAGCTGTGTTTCCTTATGTATTGTATTCAATTTGTTCATCTGCCACTTGCCTATATCAAATTTCCACTTGTGCATGTGGAGGACTAGCCTCAGTAAAGCTGTGTTAATGACTTAGGCCATATACGATAGGAAAAGATTATTTACATATTTCTCACAGTCTCTGTCTATAGTATACATCAGGTACATCATTAAGATGATGAGGCAGGTATCTTCCAAACTAGCAGCTTCCATCAAATACCAAAGGGAGATCAAGTATAAAAAGAGTTTTGTGTTCATTCAGAAAGACCAACAGAGAGGTGAGTTGAAATGAACTATAAGCTATACATGCCAGGTGATGGGCTCATTAGAGAAGGCTTTGGCTGGAAATTCAGTGATTGGAAGGGATGATATGATGCTTCAAATCAGAACTAGACAACCTAAAATTTTTCTTTTTTTTTTTTAATTAATTTTTATTTTTTTTAGTTTGTTTTGCTTTACAATACTGTATTCGTATTGCTACACATCAACCCAACATAGGAGCACCGCAATATGTAAGACAAATACTAACAACTATGAAAGGGGAAATTAACAATAACACAATAATAGTGGGAGACTTTAATACCCCACTCACATATATGGACAGATCAACTAAACAGAAAATTAACAAAGAAACACAAACTTTAAATGATACAATAGACCAATTAGACCTAATTGATATCTATAGAACATTTCACCCCAAAACAATGAATTTCACCTTTTTCTCAAGTGCTCACGGAACCTTCTCCAAGACAGATCACATTCTGGGCCATAAAGCTAACCTTGATAAATTCAAGAAAATTGAAATCATTCCAAGCATCTTTTAGTATTTATTGTAAAGAGGTTTTGCAGTGCTGAATTCTCTTAGTTCAGTTCAGTTCAGTTCAGTTGTTCATTGGTGCCCAACTCTTTGCGACCCCCATGAACCACAGCACTCCAGGCCTCCTTGTCCATCACCAACTCCTGCAGTTTATCCAAACTCATGTGCATTGAGTCGATGATGGCATCTAACCATCTCATCCTCTGTCATCCCCTTCTCCTCCTGCCTTCAATCTTTCCCAATATCAGGGTCTTTTCAAATAAGTCAGCTCTTTGCATCAGGTGGCCAAAGTATTAAAGTTTCAGCTTCAACATTAGTCCTCCTAATGAACACCTAGGACTAATTTCCTTTAGGATGGACTGGTTGGATCTCCTTGCAGTCCAAGGGGCTCTCAAGAGTCTTCTCCAACACCACAGTTCAAACGAATCAATTCTTCTGCTCTAAGCTTTCTTTATAGTCCAACTCTCACATCCATACATGACCACTGGAAAAACTATAGCCTTGACTAGACAGACCTTTGTTAACAAAATAACGTCTCTGCTTTTTAATATGCTGTTTAGGTTGGTATAACTTTCCTTCCAAGGAGTAAGTGCATTTTAATTGCATCACTGCAATCACCATCTACAGTGATTTTACAGCCCCCTTCAATAAAGTCAGCCACTGTTTCCACTGTTTCCCCATCTATTTCCCATGAAGTGATGGGACTGGATGCCATGATCTCATTTTTTTGGAATGTTGAGCTTTAAGCCATCTTTTTTCACTCTCCTCTTTCACTTTTATCAAGAGGTTTTTTTAGTTCTTCACTTTCTGCCATGGTGTCATCTGCATATCTGAGGTTATTAATATTTCTCCCAGCAACCTTAATTCTAGCTTGTGCTTCATCCAGCCCAGCTTTTTATTTACCCTTCAAATCTGATGAGATTCTTTCTGGATAGAGTAAGCTTGTTGTTGTTTAGTTGCTAAGTCATATCTGATTTTTTGCAGCTCCATGGACTCCTCTGTTCACGGGACTTTCCAGGCAAGAATATTGAAGTAGATTGCTATTTCCTTCTCCAGGTGATCTCCCTGATTTGGGGATTTGAACCCCTAGATTTCTGCATTGAAATCTGTGTTGTCTTCTTCTTGCAGGCAGATTCTTCACTGCTGAGTCACTGAGGATGTCACTAGAGTATCTTATCTTTTCATCACTTTAAGGGTTAATATATCCTGCCACTCCCTTCTGGTTATTTCTAGCATTCTATCTTCCAGCTTGGTTATTCATTCTTCTGCTTAAATTATTCTGTTCTTGGTTTCCTCTAGGGTATTTTTAATCTCAGTTATCATGCTGTTCATTTATTTATTATAGTGAAAGTAAGTGAAGTCGCTCAGTCATATCCAACCCTTGGCGATCCCATGGACTGCAGCCTTCCAGGCTCCTCCATCCATGGAATTTTCCAAGCAAGAGTATTGGAGTGGGTTGTCATTACCTTCTCCCACTTATTTATTATAAGTCCTTGTTAAATATCTCTTATATTTTCTTGATCCATGCCTCTATTCTACTTATCTCTGTCTACATTTTATTTCCAATATTTTTGATCATGTTTACTATATTGCCCTGAATTATTTTTCAGGTAAAACTTTCAGGAAGTTTTACCATGCTCCTTTATCTGCTGTATATTTCTCTGTCTTTCATTTTGTTTAATTTACTGTGTTTAGAAGATCATAGTTCCTCTTACTTGTGGAATCTGCTCCCCTACAAATAGGTTTGTGAAGTTTTCCTGGATGGGGGGACTTGTGCCTGTGTTCTGGTGGATATAGCTGGATCTTATCTCTCTGAAGGGCAGTGCCAAGCCCAGTAGTGTGTTTTGGGATATCTAGGTGCTTGGTATGCCTTCAGGTAGCCTGTCTGATAATTTTCAGGGTTGTGTTCCTGTTTTCCTAAAGGTTTGGTATGAGGCACCTGGCACTGGTGCTTGCTGCCCCTTGAGTGGGACCTGGTTTAAGTGATATGATGGAGGCCTTTAGGAATGCTCTTGCAGATTAATATTCCATAGTGTTGAAAGGTCTCTGATTGTCCAAAGTTCTGGACTCATGTCTCCCACCTCTGAGGTTCAGGCCTGATCCCTTACCATAGCACCAAGACTTCACAGGCCATGAAGCACCAAAGAGAAAACCCTAGAAAAACCAATGGTGAAAGCAACACTCAACAGGCAATTACACTGAAAGAAATTAAATTACACTGAAAGAAATTAACACACAAATAGAAAAGAAGAGAGAAAAAGTAGGGGGAAAAAGAATAATAAATATCAGAATCAGAAGAAAAGAGAGCACTCACACTAATAAACAAACCCTAAATTAAAAATGAATACTAAAAACTAGACTAGGAAAAATACAAAATCAAAACCATGGAAAAAGCAATAGAGTTAAAGAGTACTATAAAAATAGGGAAAAGAAAAATCAATTTATCTAAAGATAAGATTTTTTTTTAAAAAAAAGATAAGTTAAAAAGTAAGTAAAAATTAAAATAATAATAAAAAAGAACAATATTAAAACAATACAAAAACAAGTAAAGAAAGAAAAGAATATGAGAGAGTGATAGAAGATTGTCATCCTGATTCGTTTGTTGTCCTCCCACATAGTGATCACCAGTCAATCTGCTTACTCAGGAGGTCCTCTAATGTTTCTAGGACGATCTCTGGACCTACTGTAGGTGCTGTAAGGTCTGTTCAGACTCAGATCTTGGTTTACTCCAGCTTGAACTTGCTCCCAAAGTGCACAATTGCCCCAGCGTCCACAGTCTCAGGCTACTTGTGGATATTTAATCTGCTGCACCTGTTGCTGCAAAGTGACTTTCCTTCCACTTTGCTCACACAGCCCCTGGTGCTCTGCTTTGGTTTTGTTCCCACCTCTGCTTATAGGCTACACTTCTGTGTCTATTCCCTGCCCAGAGCAAAGAGGATGAAAGTGGTGAATTATTAGGGCTCACTTGCTCAGTCAGGCTGGTGAGAGGGAGGGGTATGGCACTTTTAGTTATGGTGTTTGGGGAGTGCCTATTGTGCCCCAAGGTCTGTGCAAAGCCACTATAGTCTGAGGTGGGTAATACATTCTCCTCTGAGGTTGTGACTGCAACAAATGTGTTTTGTCTCCTGCTTTCAGCACTCACCCTGGCTTTGGCAGTTCCCCAATCTGGGATTGTAAACTGCAGCGAGTCTTGTTCTGCCTCTGGCACTGTGCTGGCTTTGACAGTGGCTTTGGTCAGATTTATCTACCTCTGAGGTAGAGCAGTTCACAGCCATTGCTCATCCAAACTATGCCATTCAAAAAGGCAAGTTCCTGTGTTCTATGAGTGCAGGGAGTTAGAGGGTCCCAGCAGCAAGATTTCTTGCCTCTCTGGGAGGTCCAGGCTTTTCCCTTGACCCCCCTCGGTACTGTCATACTAGCTCCAGGAGTCTCTTTCATGGCAGGCAACCCTGATCTTCTGTCTGGGGTTCAACCCCTCAAGCCTGAGTCTCAGTATCCAGCCCACACTCACTGTGGTGGTCATGCAAGCCATTTCTCAGCTGGGAAGTGCGGTTTGGCAATGACCTCTAAGGTGAATTCTCTCAGTTTTGCCTCCTGAGCACCTGCTGGTGCATTCCCCTCTGAAGTTCCAAGCTACCCCCATCCCCACCCATGAGGAGGTTTGAGTGTGCAGAAACTCTTCTTCCTTTAGGACTCCTTCCCCAGGATGCATGTCCTCATCCTGAAATCTTTTGTCTCTCTTTTTTTAACCTTTATCTGTTGCCCTACCTCATTCTTAAGCTGAAACTCAATACTTTGACCATTTGATGCAAAGAGCTGACTCATTTGAAAAGATCCTAATGCTTGGAAAGATTGAGGGCAGGACAAGGGGATGACAGAGTAGATGGTTGTATAGCATCACTGACTTAATGGACATAGGTTTGGGTGAAATCCGGCATTTGGTGATGGACAGGGAGGCCTGGTGTGCTGCAATTCATGGGATCACAAAGAGTCGGACACGCCTGAGTGACTGAATGGAACGGATAATTGCTGATAGTAGTCTCATGATCCTTTGTACTTCTGTGTTGTCTGTTGTGACCTCTCCATTTTCATTTCTAATTTTATTGATTTTATTTTTCTCCCTTTGTTTCTTGATGAGTCTGGCTAATGGTTTGTCAATTTTATTTATCCTTTCAAAGAACCAGCTTTTGGCTTTTTTGATTCTTGCTATGGTCTCTTTTGTTTCTTTTCATTTATTTCTGCCCTAATTTTTAAGATTTCTTTCCTTCTACTAACCCTAGGGTTCTTCATCTCTTCTTTTTCTAGTTGCTTTAGGTGTAGAGTTAGGTTATTTATTTGACTTTTGCTTGTTTCTTGAGGTAGGCCTGTATTGATATGAACCTTCCCCTTAGCACTGCTTTTGCCGTGTCCCACAGTTTTTGGGTTGTTGTGTTTTCATTTTTATTCGTTTCTATGCATATTTTGATTTCTTTTTTGATTTCTTCTGTGATTTGTTGGTTATTCAGCAGCGTGTTTTTCAGCCTCCATATGTTGGAATTTTTAATAGTTTTTCTCCTGTAGTTGAGATCTTATCTTACTGCATTGTGGTCAGAAAAGATACTTGGAATGGTTTCTTTTTTTTCTTTGAATTTACCAAGGCTAGATTTATGGCCCACATGTGGTCTATCTTGGAGAAAGTTCCATGTGCGCTTGAGAAAAAGGTGAAATGCATTGTTTTGGGGTGAAATGTCCTATAGATATCATTAGTTCTAACTGGTCTACTGTATCATTTAAAGTTGGTGTTTCCTTGTTAATTTTCTGTTTAGTTGATCTATCTATAAGTGTGAGTGGGGTATTAAAGTCTCCCACTATTATTGTGTTGTTTTTCCTTTCATTTTTTCTTAGGATTTGTCTTACATATTGTGGTGCTCCTATGTTGAGTGCATCTATATTTATAATTGTTATATCTTCTTCTTGAGTTGATCCTTTGATCATTATGTAGTGTCTTTCTTTGTCTCTTTTCACAGTTGTTGCTTTAAAGTCTATTTTTTCTGATATGAGTATTGTTACTCCTGCTTTCTTTTGGTCTCTATTTGCATGGAATATATTTTTCCAGCCCTTCACTTTAACCCTGTATTTGTCCCCTGTTTTGAAGTGGGTCTCTTGTAGACAACATATATAGGGGTCTTGTTTTTGTATCCATCTAGCCAGTCTTTGTCTTTTGGTCGGGATATTCAACCCATTTATGTTTAAGGTAGTTATTGATAAGTATGATCTCACTGACATTTACTTTATTGTTTTGGGTTCGAATTTATACACCCTTTTTGTGTTTCCTGTCTAGAGAAGATCCTTTAGCATTTGTTGGAGAGCTGGTTTGGTGGTGCTGAATTCTCTGTTTTTTCTTGTCTGTAAAGCTTTTGATTTCTCCTTCATATTTGAATGAGATCCTTGCTAGGTACAGTAGTCTGGGCTGTAGATTATTTTCTTTCATCACTTTAAGTATGTCCTGCCATTCCTTCCTGGCCTGAAGAATTTCTATTGAAAGATCAGCTGTTATCCTTATTGGAATCCCCTTATGTGTTATCTGTTGTTTTTCCCTTGCTTTTTTTTTTTTTTTATATTTGTTCTTTGTGTTTGATCTTTGTTAATTTGATTAATATGTGTCTTGGGGTTTTTCACCTTGGATTTATCCTGTTTAGACTCTCTGGGTTTCTTGGACTTGGGTAATTATTTCCTTCCCCATTTTAGGGAAGTTTTCAACTATTATCTCCTCAAGTATTTTCTCATGGTCTTTCTTTTTGTCTTCTTCTCAGACTCCTATGATTCGAATGTTTGGGTGTTTATCATTGTCCTGGAGGTCTCTGAGACTGTCCTCATTTCTTCTAATTCATTTTTCTTTTTTCCTCTCTGATTAATTTATTTCTACTATTCTATCTTCTACTTCACTAATCCTATCTTCTGCCTCCTGTTATTCTAGTATTTGTTCCCTCCAGGGTGTTTTTGATCTCATTTATTGCATTATTCATTATATACTGACTCTTTTTTATTTCTTCTAGGTCCTTCTTAAATCTTTCTTGCATCTTCTCAAACTTTGTCTCCAGGCTATTTATCTGTGATTCCATTTTGATTTCAAGATTTTGGATCATTTTCACTATCATTATTTGGAATTCTTTATCAGGTAGATTCCCTATCTCTTCCTCTTTTGTTTTGGTTTGGTGGGCATTTATCCTGTTTCTTTACCTGTTGGGTATCCCTCTGTCTCTTCATTCTGTTTATATTGCTGTGTTTGGGGTAGCCTTTCTGTATTCTGGTAGTTTGTGGAGTTCTCTTTATTGTGGAGTTTCTTCACTGTGGGTGAGGTTGTATCAGTGGCTTATCAAGGTTTCTTAGTTAGGGAAGCTTGTGTTGGTGTTCTGGTGGGTGGAGCTGGACTTCTTCTCTGGAGTGCAATGAAGTGTCCAGTTATGAGAAGTCAATGGGTTTGGAGTGACTTGGGCAGCATGTATATTGAAGTTCAGGGCTGTGTTCCTGTGTTGCTGGAGAATTTGCCTGGCATGTCTTGCTCTGGAACTTGTTAGCCCTTGGGTGGTGCTTGGTTTCAGTGTAGGTATGGATGCATTTGATGAGCTTCTGTTGATTAATATTCCCTGGAGTCAGGAATTCTCTGGTGTTCTCAGAATTTGGACTTACATCTCCTGCTTCTGGTTTTCAGTCTTATTTTACAGTAGCTTCAAGACTTATCCTTCTACACAGCACCATTGATAAAACATCTAGGTTAAAGATGAAAATTTTCTCCACATTTAGGGACACCCAGAGAGGTTCACAGAATTATATGGAGTAGAGAAGAGGGAGGAAGCATTAGAGGTGGCCTGAATGAGATAAGGTGGAATCAATAGAAGAGAGAGCAAGCTAGTCAGTAATCACTTCCTTATGTGTGCTCCACAGTCTGGACCGCTCAGAGATGTTCACAGAGTTATACAGAGAAGAGAAGAGGGAGGAAGGAGACAGAGGTGGCAGCAGGATAAAGGAGGGTGTGGGGAACCAAAAGGAGAGAGACAGATACAGCCAGTAATCAGTTCCCTAAGTGTTCTCCACCGTCTGGAACACACAAAGAGATTCACAGAGTTGGGTAGAGAAGAGAAGGGGGAGGGAGGAGATAGAGGTGACCTGGTGGAGAAAAAGGATAATCCAAAGGGGGAGAGAGAAGTCAAGCCAGTAATCTCACTCCCAAGTAAAAGTGGTCACTGAAGATTTAGTTCTTAAAGGTACAAAATTGATAGCAAATACCAAAAAGCAAAGATTAAAAATCTAGAGTAGAGGTTGGATTTTCAAAAATACAATATTAAAGAAAAGAAAAAAGTCACAAAAATTACACAGATAGATAGATAGTTTGCTTTAAAAAATAGGGTCTTTTTTTTTTTTTTTTGCAAAGTAATAGTAGGTTATAAAAATGAAAATTAAAGGAGTAATAGAGGACTTAAAATTAAAACAAATTTTTTTAATGATAGTAAAAATATATCTAGGACTTTCTCTGGTGTTGTTGTGGGCAGTGTGGGGTCAGTTCATTTTCGGCTAGTTCCTTGGTCCAGCTTATATTTTGCAAGATCTATAGGCCCCTTACTATGTAGTCAGTACTAACTATAGGGTTTTAATCTATTGTACCTGTCACTTCCAAGACAGTTCCCTCTGCTTTAGCTTCTCTTTTTTTTAATTTTTATTTTTTAGTTTGTTTTGCTTTACAATACTGTATTCGTTTTGCTACACATCGACATGAATCAGCCACGAGTGTACATGAACTCCCAATCCCGACCCCCACCTCCCCCCTC
>SJXQ01001502.1:501139-537902 GCA_006408695.1 Aepyceros melampus | reverse complement strand
TTTTTTTTAATTAATTTTTATTTTTTAGTTTGTTTTGCTTTACAATACTGTATTCGTTTTGCTATACATTGACATGAATCAGCCACGAGTGTACATGAACTCCCAATCCCGACCCCCACCTCCCCCCTCCCGCCCCACACCCTCTCTCTGGATTATCCCCGTGCATCAGTCCCAAGCATCCTGCATCCTGCATCAAACCTAGACTGGCGATCCGTTTCACTTATGATATCACACATGTTACACTGCTACTCTGCCAACTCATCCCACCCTCTCCCTCTCCCACGTAGTCCAAAAGGCCATTCTATACATCTGTGTCTCTTTTGCTGTCTTGCGTACAGGTTTATCATTACCATCATTCTAAATTCCATATATATGTGTAAGTATACTGTATTGGTGTTTTTCTTTCTGACTTACTTCACTCTGTATAATCGGCTCCAGCATCTCCACCACATTAGAACTGATTCAAATGTATTCTTTTTAATTCTGCTTCAGCTTCTTCTGTTTGCTGGTCACTTCAGTGTCTGATTTCTGCCCTGACACAAAGGGGAGGGGGTGGACACATTTTAGGCTCACTTGTTCAGTTGCGCTGTGGGGTGGGAGGGATGCTGCAAACAAATAACTGGCATGTGCTCACAGTGTCTCAGCCACACTGGACCTGCCCCTGCTCACAGTGTGTGTGCCTTCCCTGCTCACACTGCTCAGGCTTTAGGTTGCTCTGCCGTGAACCGCCCAAGGCCAGCCCTGGGCTGCATGCACCTTCCAGCTCTAAGCTGCTCAGGTTCAGGCACTCAGGTAGTCCTCAGAGGCACAGACTTGGTTGGGCCTGTGTTTTGTGCCCTTCCCAGGTCCGAGCAGCTCAGGTGATGAGGTGTTTTGTGAGCGTGGTCACTGTCACTTATCGCCTCTCCTGTCCCTGCAGCTCAGTTTTCTGGGTGTACAACCAGCGAGCCTTCTCAGGCAACATATCTGGATGTTGACCGTCCACAACCCCAAGAAGTCTTAGTTAGCAAAGAAGCCTACTTGCAGTTTGGCAGATAATGCCTCTCTGAGGCTGCGATTGCCCCATTCCTGCTTTGGCTGCCTGTCACCAGAGGAGGATGGTTTGCAGACAGCTATCTCTGTTCAGTCCTTTGTTCTGTGAGTAGGCCTGACGATTTCTTAGGTTAGGGCTTTTCATGTGGTAGCTATCACACAGTCTGGTTTGCTAGCCCAAGTTAGTTCCCTGAGATTGCCCTCAGGGCATTCAGGCCCAGTCCTTACTCTAAGCAATGAGCCCACGCCTCCCTGCCCAGCTCCCACTTGCTAGTGGTGGGTGCAGATGTCTGCCCTGCGTCTCCACTGGGGGAGTTACTGTTGGGAATGTGATCTGTGGGGTTTAATTATTTATTTATTTTTCCTTCTGGTTATATTACCTTTCTGTGGTTCCAAGGCTCACCACAGACTTGGCAATGAGAGTGTTTCCTGTGTTTGTAAACTTCTCTCTTTTTAAGACTCCCTTCCTGGGAGTCCCTACCTCTTTTGTCTCTCTTTTTGTCTTTTATATTTTTTCCTACCTCCTTTTGAAGACAATGGGCTGCTTTTCTGGGTGTCTGATGTCCTCTGTCGACATTCAGAAGTTGTTTTGTGGAATTTGCTCAGCGTTTAAATGTTCTTTTGATGAATTTTGGGGAGAAAGTGGTCTCTCCGTCCTATTCGTCCACCATCTTCCCTCCAGTACTCTTGCCTGGAAAATCTCATGGACCGAGAAGCCTGGTAGGCTACAGTCCATGGGTTGCAAAGAGTCAGACACAACTGAGGGACTTCATTTCACTTCACTTCACCATTTTTCTAGATTCCATATATATGCGTTAGAATACAATATTTATCTTTCTCTTTCTGACGTACTTTACTCTGTATAATAGGTTCTAGGTTCATCTACCTCATTGGAACTGAAAGCAAACATGCTCCTTTTTATGGCTGAGTAGTTCCATTGTGTATATGTACCACAACTTCTTTATCCATTCACCTGTCAATGGATATCTAGGTTGCTTCCATGTTCTAGATATTGTAAACAGTGCTACAATGAATGATGGGATATACAAGTGCTTTTTTCAATTTCTGTTTCCCCCAGTATATGCCTACGAGTGGGATTGCTGGGTCATATGGTGGTTTTTTAAGGAGTATACATACTGTCTTCCAAAGTGGCTGAATCAATTTACATTCCCACCAACAGTGCAAGAGCATTCCCTTTTCTCCACGCCCTTGCCAGAATTTTTTGGAAGGTGGCTTTTGGAAGACTTTTGGAAGATTGCCATTCTGACTGGTGTGAGGTGATATCTAAGTGTAGTTTTGATTTGCATTTCTCTAATAATGGACTTCCCTAGTGGCTCAGACAGTAAAAGTGTCTGCATACAATGCGGGAGACCCGGGTTCAATCCCTAAATTGGGAAGATCACCCTGGAGAAGGAAATGGTAATCCACTCTGGTACTCTTGCCTGGAAAATCCCTGGACAGATGGAGGAGCTTAGTAGGCTACAGTCCATTGCATTGCAAAGAATTGGACACCACTGAGCCACTTCTCCACTTCACTTCAATAATGAGTGATGTTGAACATCTTTTCATGTGTTAGTTAGCCATCTGTATGTCTTCTTTGGAGAAATGTCTGTTTAGGTCTTTTTCCTACTTTTTGATTGGGTTGTTTGTTTTTCTGGCATTGAGTTGTATGAGGTGCTTGTATATTTTTGAAATTAATCCTTTGTTAGTTCTTTTATTTGCTATTATTTTATTCCATTCTGAGGGTTGTGTTTTTAGCTTTCTATAGTTTCCTTTGCTGTGCAAAATCTTTTAAGATTAATCAAGTCTCACTTGTTTACTTTTGTTTTTAGTTCCTTTACTCTAAGAGGTGGGTCATAGAGGTTCTTGTTTTGATTTAGGTCATCGAGTGTTCTGCCTATGTTTTAGTGTCAGAGTTTTAAAGTTTCTGGCCTTACATGTGGGTCTTTAAGCCATTTTGAGTTTACCTTTGTGTATAGTATTAGGAAGACTTCTAATTTCATTCTTTTACATGTATCTGCCCAGTTTTCCCAGCACCATTTATTGAAGAGGATGTCTTTGCCCCATTGTATATTCTTGCCTCCTTCGTCAAAAATGAGGTACCCATAGGTGCATGGGTTTATTTCTAGGTTTTCTATTTTGTTCCATTGGTTTATATCTCTGTTTTTGTGCCAGTACCATACTGTCTTGATGACTGTATCTTTGTAGTATAATCTGAAGTCAGAAAGATTGATTCCTCCAGCTCCATTCTTCTTTCTCAAGACTGCTTTGGCTATTCAGGGTCTTTTATGTTTCCATATGAATTGTGAAATTTTTTGTTCTAGTTCTGTGAAAAATGCCATTGGTAATTTGATAGGGGTAGCATTGAATCTGTAGGTTGCATTTGGCAGTACAGTCATTTTCACATTATTGATTCTTCCTACCTAGGAACATGGAATATCTCTCCATCTGGAGTGGGTTGCCATGCCCTTCTCCAGGAATCTCCCCAACTCAGAGATTTAACCTGCATCTCTTACATCTCCTACACTGGCAGGCAAGTTCTTTACCACTAGTGCCACCTGGGAAGGTCCAAATGGAAATAAGCATGGTTATAAACAAAGATAGGGATATGGCTGCCAGGATAGTTGCAGATAAAGACATGAATTCACCTTCAGAGCCATCACTTGCATTCTCTCTTCTCTGATTTTCCTTGTATTGGTCCCTTCTCCTTGTCCAGTGTTATATCTGATCATCATACCAAACTACTACTACCAGCATTAATATATCTCCCTTCCTCTGTTTTGTTTTAATCCATAACAGTTTCAGATAAGTTTTAATCATTTGCTAGAAGAATAAAATTACATAAAATATTCCTTTCTGTTCAGGTCATGTAGCAGAGACAAAATTAGTAACATAGCAATAAAAAATTTACCAAGCATTTATTTTTATTTTAATCAAGTGTTTACCAAGGTAAGTTTTTTTTTTTTCACATCTACATCAGTGGTTTTATTTTAGCTGTGTTGTCTTTGGTAGTTAATGTCTTATCTAGAGTCTAACAAGCATATTTTATACTACTATATGTTATTATTGATATTGTTGCTATTAAATGTTTCCATTTTCTTTAATTTTTAAAAAGAAACAATGAAAATACTCATGGAAACATGATGGATCATCCCAAATGTAATCAATATAGAAACAGGATTTTAAGTAACAGGTAAATTAGAGAAGGAAATGGCAACCCACTTCAGTATTCTTGCCTGGAAAATCCCCATTGGCAGAGAAGCCTGGTGGGCTACAGTCAATAAGGTTGCAAGAGTCGGACATGACTGAGTGACTAAGCACACAGCACAATATTAGTAAACTAAACCTAACAGGAAGTTAATAGAATCAAGTTTGTTTATTGCTAGATTTTTCTAATAATTATGTTGGTAGCTAAACATGTTCACAGGAAAAATAGAATCCTATATAAAACCATATAAATAAGAAAAATGTCCAAATATGTGGGAAACAAAACAAAACAAACACTTATTTGTTTAAAAAGTATGAAAAGACTACATGGTGACTATGGGTGTGCAAACTTGAGACATTTCTCTGGTCCATGAAAGTTAACAATGTAATGAGTGAAACAGAAAATTTCAATAAAATATATTTTATAGTTAAGTAAGCCTATCACATGTAGAAGGCAATGGCAACCCACTCCAGTACTCTTGCCTGGAAAATCCCATGGGCGGAAGAGCCTGGTAGGCTGCAGTGCATGGGGTCACTAGGAGTCAGACACGACTGAGTGACTTTACTTTCACGAACTGGAGAAGGAAATAGCAACCCACTCCAGTATTCTTGCCTGGAGGATTCCAGGGAAGGGGAGCCTGGTGGGCTGGCGTCTATGGGGTTGCACAGAGTCAGACATGACTGAAGTGACTTAGCATAGCAAGTCTATCACAGGGGTTAGGAGATCTCTGTGTGATCTAAATTTTAAAGACTACGTGAGACTATAAACACATACAAAATGAACTTTCTATTATGATTTTGAGATATCTGGTAAACATATAACAAATAATTTTAAAATATATGAAAGAACAAATATGTGTCAATTTATCCTCATATTCACAGAAAATCTAAATATACTTACAGCAGAAGACAAAAACTATCTCTTAAATAGCTTTATTATTTCTTCTAAATATATTCTGATTAACTAGAAGCAGTATCTTTGGCCAAAAAGTCATCTTATGAAATTATACACAGTAGAAAGTAACTAAAATTTACTCAAAATTTAATACTAGCAAATAGCATCCTTTTGAAAACTACACAACTAATTATTACTATTTTTAAGTGCCCATATGGCATGTGTGGAAAATTCTGAAAGAGATGGGAATACCAAACAACCTGATGTGCTTCTTGAGAATCCTATGTGCAGGTCAGGAAGCAACAGTTAGAACTGGACATGGAACAACAGACTGGTTCCAAATAGGAAAAGGAGTACGTCAAGGCTGTATATTGTCACCCTGCTTATTTAACTTCTATGCAGAGTACATCATGAGAAANCCTGATGTGCTTCTTGAGAATCCTATGTGCAGGTCAGGAAGCAACAGTTAGAACTGGACATGGAACAACAGACTGGTTCCAAATAGGAAAAGGAGTACGTCAAGGCTGTATATTGTCACCCTGCTTATTTAACTTCTATGCAGAGTACATCATGAGAAATGCTGGGCTGGAAAAAGCACAAGCTGCAATCAAGATTGCCAGGAGAAATATCAATAACTTCAGATATGCAGATGACACCACCCTTATGGCAGAAAGTGAAGAGGAACTAAAAAACCTCTTGATGAAAGTGAAAGTGGAGAGTGAAAAAGTTGGCTTCAAGCTCAACATTCAGAAAATGAAGATCGTGGTATCTGGTCCCATTACTTCATGGAAAATAGATGGGGAAACAGTGTCAGACTTTATTTTTTTGAGCTCCAAAATCTCTGCAGATGGTGACTGCAGGCATGAAATTAAAAGATACTTATTCCTTGGAAAAAAAGTTATGACCAACCTAGATAGCATAGTGAAAAGCAGAGATATTACTTTGCCAACAAAGGTCCGTCTAGTCAAGGCTATGGCTTTTCCAGTGGTCATGCATGGATGTGAGAGTTGGACTGTGAAGAAAGCTGAGCACCGAAGAATTGATGCTTTTAACTGCGGTGTTGGAGAAGACACTTGTGAGTCTCTTGGACTGGAAGGAAACCCAAACAGTCCATTCTGAAGAAGATCAGCCCTGCAATTTCTTTGGAAGGAATGGTGTTAAAGCTGAAACTCCAGTACTTTGGCTACCTCATGCAAAGAGTTGACTCATTGGAAAAGACTCTGATGCTAAGAGGGATTGGGGGCAGGAGAAGATTACTCCTTGGAAGGAAAGTTATGACCAACCTAGACAGCATATTCAAAACCAGAGACATTACTTTGCCAACAAAGGTCCGTCTAGTCAAGGCTATGTTTTTTCCTGTGGTCATGTATGGAGGTGAGAGTTGGACTGTGAAGAAAGCTGAGCACCAAAGAATTGATGCTTTTGAACTGTGGTGATGGAGAAGACTCTTGAGAGTCCCTTGGACTGCAAGGAGATCCAACCAGTCCATTCTGAAGGAGATCAGTCCTGGGTGTTCATTAGAAGGACTGATGCCTAGTACTTTGGCCACCTCATGGGAAGAGTTGACTCATTGGAAAAGACTCTGATGCTGGGAGGGACTGAGGGCAGGAGGAGAAGGGGACAACAGAGGATGAGATGGCTGGATGGCATTACAGACTCAATGGATGTGAGTTTGAGTGAACTCGGGGAGTTGGTGATGGACAGGGAGGCCTGGCGTGCTGTGATTCATGGGGTCGCAAAGAGTCAGACACGACTCAGCGACTGACCTGACCTGAGCGACTTTCACTTCGTTGTGCTAAGTGATATAAACCAAACAGAGAAATACAGATATTGTATGATATCCCTTATATGTAGAATCTAAAAAAAATAACAAGCTAGTGAATATAACAGAGCAGAAGCAGACTCAAAGATATAGCAAACAAATGGGAAAGGGAATGGGGCAATATATAGGTAGAACATTAAGAAGTTCAAACTACTAGACATAAATTAAGCTTCAAGGATATAGTGTAAACATGGGGAATATAACCAATATTTTATAGTAACTATAAATGGGATACCACCTTTAAAAATTATTAATCACTATATTGAACACTTTTAACATATAACATTATATAACAACTACAATAGAAAGATAAATAGTAAAGTAAAAAAGGAAAGGGTGAGAGATGATCCTTTAGTGACTGTAACAGTTACTGGAAATCTGGACATTTGGCAGGCAAATTTAACCTAAACTGAGCCTCAGTTTCTTCATCTGTAAAATGGGGATAATAACAATACTATGAAAGTGAGTCACTCAACAATGCCTGACTCTTTGTGACCCCCATAGACTGTGGCCCACCAGGCTCCTCTGTCCATGGAATTCTCCAGGCAAGAATACTGGAGTGGGTAGCCATTCTCTTCTCGAGGGGATCTTCCTGGCCCAGGGATCAATCCCTCCCGCATTGTGCGCAGACTCTTTACCCACTGACCCACTAGGGAGTGAGTTAACAATACCATAGGGCTGCTGTTAAGAATTAGAGGAGTTGATCCATTTAAAGTGCTTCTGACACAAAATAAGTGTCAGTTTATGTACCCTCATGAAGAAGGTGACAGTGGCAAGAAAAAGATGGATGGCAAGATGAGAAATGAGGATTCACAGCCCTCTCCTGCCTTCTAGGGACAGAAGAGCCTATGTCCCTTCACAGGCCACTAGTATTAGATTTGCTGGCTGGGGTTGTGGGTAGAGGGATCACAGAATTTACAGCTTTTGCGTGTAAAAGGCAATGCTAAAAGAATTCGTATTAGGTAATTTTTTGAAATATTTTAAAGTGATCATTTGATTTCACTATATTAGTAGATTGATAAAAGAGTGTTTACTCAAAAACTATTTTCAAAAATAACATCACTTCCCCCAAATAAATGCATCATATATTTTGTACATTATAGCAAATTTAAAACTTCTTTACAGTGATTATTTGAGTTTTAAAATATAACCAGGACAGAAAATATAATAGTTACTCTTGATATATATTCATTTACTATAACCTGCAGTCTTCCTTAAAGGTGCATCCTGTGGTTAATAATTTTGAAACTCGACACCTTCAATGATCCTTTTCTGTAATCCATAATATTTTTAATTGAGAAAATATTCTCTCTATAGATACTGAAGTACCTGGTAAAGTCACAGTATATTCTGCTACATAGAAGATAGTCTTGATTCTAATTTTTTTAATTTGAATATTTAAATATTTCATCCCAAATATTTTTACATGTATTTCTCCATTCAGAATACCTTTCTTCAACAAGGAATATTATAAAACTTAACAAATAAATCATCTGTTATTGGTCACCATAGATATTGCCAAATGCTGCCTTCTCAATCTCATTGCTTTCTAATAATGTAAATTTACCCAATTAAAAATTGGAGTGCAAAAGGAAATCCTAAGAGTTAACCCTTCTTCTGGAAAATTCTTACTGCCCCTTCAGGTCTCAGTTCCCCAGACCACCACATTTTCCCTCCTCCTAGGCTAGTACAGCCCCTTGTCATGGGCTTCCACTCCATCTGGCAATATTCTGCTTAAAATTTCCTCCCGCCAGAGTCCACAAGGCAGGAGTCGTGTATGTTGGGTTCACGGTGGGATCCAGCATGGAACCGGGGACCCAGTGAGTACACGGTAACTGAGAACGAACAGCCCATTCTAAAGGGAACACAGAATCAGACTGGACACGTGAGAACCCAATACGATCCCATGAACTCTAACACACTTTCTTTCCTTAACAGTAACTCTGCAGGGGAGAAGCTTGGCAGAGCTATCTTGGCCACACGATCAAAATTAACATTGCCAGTAATAAGACATGTCAACATCATGCACCCCTTGATTCGATGCACTGAGAAAAGCACATCATTGCTTCTGCGGTATTCTTATCAAAAAGTCATAACCTCAGTGCAAGCGTGAGAAAACATCAGACAAGCGCAACTTGAGGGCCATTCCACCAAATAAGTGATGACTGGCCTGGACTGTTCCAAAGTGTCACAGTTACGAAAGACCAAGAAGGAGCAGCTGTCACAGGTCAGAGAGACCACGGGGACACGGCCACCATACGCCACGTGGGTCCTGCTTTGGGTCCTGAGACAGTCCAAGGGACATTCATAGGGAAACTGGAAAGATTTGAATGATGCCTGTCGATTATATAATACCATTTTACCATGCTAATTTGCTACGGATAATAGTGCTGTGTCTATGTAACGTGTTAATATTAGGAGTAATTAGGTAAAAGCTAAAGTTTCCCCAGATATTTGTTCGGAGACTGAACACCTTAAGCACCGTGTTCAGCGTGCCTCCTCTTGCCTGAGCACCTGCACCGGCCCATTCGTGCAGACGTAGGAGGCCCATCCGCTCTATGCACCTGTCCAGGCCCCTTCCAGCCTGACTGCCCATGGAAGCAGAGTGAAGCAGGTTCCAGGGTCCCCAGCGCTTGTCTTATCTGTGTACTTACTCACCCAGTCTCCTGGGGACAAGGTCTTCGCCTCTTCTGCTTCTGCCAAAGGCATGGTCCCTCTCCAGCTTTATGTGGCTCAGAGGTCATGAAGGCCTTCCAGAATTTGCCCTTCCCAGGGCTGATGACTCCTTCTTCTCCCTCGGCCTGGCCCTTGGATGAATATGTGTCCCAAGGCACAGCTTCATCATGCATTGTTAAGTCTTACTTGCTCATCCCCTGTGATCCCAAACATCCCCTGTCCAGCCTGCTGTCAGTTGATTTTTCCAACCTTATTTCTCTTCCCTGTTCCATTATCCAAATTCGATCCAAACAGGACGCTCATCACATACTCACTGTGGTCTTATCCAGCACCCAGCGAGGGATCTCACACACCGAAGGAAAGAACCCCAGTTTCCCTCCCAAGTCTTGGGCAGTGATGCTCTCCCAACTGGAAATCAGTGAAGACTTCTCCTCCGTCTCTCGTGCGCGTCTCCACCTCCTTTGTTAAGGCCTAGTTCAGTCTGTCTCTTTCGGCTCTGTTGTAGGAGATGCTGTGGTGTGCTGCACAGATGCCCTCTGCCAGGCCCATGCACCCATGCCCCAGCTTCCCTGAGGGTTGACTGCAAATAGCTCACAGATGCCTCCCTTGTCCTGAGAATAGACCTCAGCTGGCAGGATCCCCTTGTCCCTGGAAGTGACTCCCCCAGTCCAACCAGGGCAGCCGACAGCTAACAACTGAATGATATGAATGCAAAGAGCCAACCCCCTTGTCTCAATGGAGAGAGACTGGAGCTGTGGATGCTACAGAGCTGCCGTGAGTCAGGCCAAGGCTGCTGAGTCCGTGTCCTTGCGTGGCTTCTTCCCCTGTCTTATCTGCCTGCACACACTCCCTTATGGGTTTCTTCTGGAGTATGTTTCCTCAATAAAGCACGTTCATGAGAATTCCCATTCCAGGCTCACTTCTTGGAACCTGACCTAGAGCATACATAAAACCACCAACATCCAGCTAAAGGCAGGCAGAGAGTTATAATGTGTCTGCAACGTGTCATGGACGGCAACTATTTTACAGGCATTATCTTGTTTAATCTTCTCAACAGCCTATGCCTTGGAATTGTTCATCGCTCTTCTGCAGAAAGGATAACTGCAGAGAGGCTTAAAGTTAAAATCAGAGTCATGATTTCAATTTGTCTCTGTCCTCTCTGCCACACTCAGCTGCTCACTCTTGTAACCTCAACTCTCTGAGGAACTCAGTACGTGTTCCTGAGCAAATAAATGAGCCACACTTAGGCTGTCTCAACTCCATCTATGCCGTTTAGAGTTGCCTGTTGCTTTGTCCAAGTTAAAGAAATTGGAGCCAGTACTGTGCTAAGCATAGGGAGCCAAGAGCTGCGAACTGGGGGAAACTTTGCAAGACCTGTTCTTTCGGATTCCTCTCAAGAGTTCCTCTGTCTTGGAGATAAACATCTTCCTTTCTCCCAGGTATAGGCAGGACGCCTCTCACATGAGGGTCTTATGACCTTCTTCAGGGTAAGGTCAAAGAGTTCTTATATTCTTTCAGCCGAAAATATTCCACACACCAAGGTGCCATGTTTGGGGGTAGCATATCCTGAGCACCCCCAGCGCCCCTTCCCTCTCCAAAACCCTGTAAGAAGAGCTGTGCTGGGGAGAGAAGGGCGGGGGGTCTGCTTTGAAAGAACAGGGGAAGCGGTAGCCGCCTCGGACAAGGGCGGTGGAGGTGGGAGCAGGGGATCTTGGAAGAGCCTCGGGGGGTTCGAGGAACGAGGGAAGAGCCATCCAGCAAGCAGGCGAGAAGGCAGCGGAGGATGATCTGGGTCCGAGAGGACGTCGAGGGGCGGCGTGGGTGTGAGAAAGCGCTCGGAGTGCTGGGGACGGGCAGGTGTGAGGCTGCTGTGCAGGCGAGACCAGCGGGGAGACTCGCAGCCGCGGGTCAGGAGCCCGCGACGGCCGAGGAGGAGCTCCAATCCAGAGGGCCCGGCCCGCAGCAGCCCGGGAGCCCCCTCCACGACCTCGGCCCTCTTCCGCCGAAGGCGGGCTGGACGCAGCCCCCGGCGACACCGGAGAGACCGTCTGAGATTGTGGAGCGAGGAGCAGGACGGGTCGGCTCGCGGCGAAGGCTCAGCCCAGCGCCCGCCCGCCCGACGGGACTGCGGGCAGAGAGCGCCAGGAGTAAACACCCAGCGGTGACAGAGGCAAGGCGCAGGTGTGTTTCAAGTAAACAGCCTCACTTCACCTCACCTGAACCCACATGAATTCTCAGTTTGTCCTGCTGGCTGCAAACTGCTCCAGGAATGCAGGAATTTACTGATAAGATGTCTCAGTTGGAAGGAAAACTGAGCGGCACCCTCTTTGGTCCTTTATCATATGTTTTAAAACACGAGGGCTAGTTCTTAAGGGAAACCTCATCCTGGGTATGAATTTAAGCCCAAAGGGGTAAGAAAACTGTTGAAGGTTAGTTTCTGCGTAAGCCGGCCGGAATCAATGTCCCAGCCCGCATTCTGGAGTCTAAATATTCTTTAAGCAGGAAGTTTTTTGGTTCCTGATTTCTTACCTCCTTGAACAACAGGGGGCCCAACAGTTTAGAGATTCTCATAAAAACGATGTATACCTTTACATAGGCTTGAAGACACTAGAAAGTACTGTCTGCCTTCAATCCCATATGATGAAGAACTATTATTAACATTTCTAAATAAACCGTTTTGCCTGGCATGCAACTAATGAGTTCTATTCACTAGTCACGTGGTTCTAAATCCTTTATTCCCAAAGGTATGTGGGCAGTAAATGAACTCTGCTCATTAATCCTGGTGACCTGTCTGAGAAGAGACGGGGAATAATAAGAGGAACTGGAATGTTCCTTGTGAGTGAACTGAGAGCAGACCGCAGGAAGACATCGCCTGGTGCAGCAGCTGGGACCTGGGCCTTTCCAGCCTTCTCTCCCTGCACTGAGGTCCGTCCACAGCCAACCCGAGGCTGGCACAGCCCAGCGGCCCTGGGGAGTGCAGGCCCCTCCGTCCTCAGCCTAGGTCACTGCCTGCCAGCAAAGCAGGAAGGTTTCGCTCCCCTCCCCTCTACTGTTCAAATAATTACCTGGGCCTCCTAAACCTCTGTGGATCATTAATCGGTTATGGACCTGGACTTTCTCCCGGCCGGCCATGAGCTAGAATGCCCAGTGGGACTTCAGGGGTCAGAGCCAGACGAGGGAATTCGTTACAGGCACCTGCTGTCAACAAGGTCTTGATTTCAGATCCCTACACCTAAGGCAAGGCTCAGAAGCCACACAGCCCGGGGGCTGCAGGATTAGCTTTTCCCGGGAGCTGCTCAGTAATGATAAAGTTTAAATGGATAACCGCTGGAAGTAGAAAGAACATAGCCATTTCCTCGTTCAGAAAAGGAGCCCCAAACGAGTTGCTCTACAAGCTAGTATGCAAAAGGCCAATTCTCTTTTCTTTTCTCCTTCTTTTATTTATTTTTAATTAAAAAAAAATTTTTTTTTTTTTGGCTGCACTGTGCAGCTTGCAGGGTCTTAACTCCCCGACCAGAGATCGAACCCTTGCCCTCCTTGGCAGTGAAAGCGTGGAATCCTGGCAGCCCCTGGACGGCCAGGGGAATTCCCCAAGGCCACTTTTTCCTAAAAAGAAAAAGAGAAAATGCAGTCCTTGTCATGGTAGTCTGTGTTATCCTAACTAGAACCTTAGACTTTGAGGTTTGAAAAAATGCTTTCGAGGGCTTCCCTGGCAGTCTAGTGCCAAGAATTTACCCGCCAATGCAGTGGGCACGGGTCCCGTCCCTGGATGCCAATGCTGTGGAGCAACTATGCCCACGCGCCACAACTCGTGAGCCCAGGCATGGCGACTCCCAGAGCCCACGTGCCTGGAGCCCACGTGCCTACAGCCTGTGCTCTGCCAGCGGGGAAGCCACGACGATGAGAGGCCTGCACACTGCAACGAAGCGTAGCCCCCCTCACTGCAACTGCAGAAAGCCCACACGCAGCAAGGAAGAGCCGGCACAGCCAAAAATTAATCAGCACCCACATAAATCTTGTTTTAAAAAATATTTTTGCGGTGATTTCACTTAAACAGGCTGTCTTACAGATGAGGAAACTGAGCTCAGCCAGTCCACACGACTTACTCAAGACCCTCCAGTGAGTCTGCTGCTGCTGCTAAGTCGCTTCAGCCGTGTCTGGCTCTGTGCGACCCCATAGACAGTAGCCCACCAGGCTTCCCCGTCCCTGGGGTTCTCCAGGCAAGAACACTGGAGTGGGCTGCCATTTCCTTCTTCAATGCGTGAAAGTGAAAAGGGAAAGTGAAGTCGCTTAGTCGTGTCTGACTGTTAGCGACCCCACAGACTGTAGCCTGCCAGGCTCCTCCATCCATGGGATTTTCCAGGCAAGAGTACTGGAGTGGGGTGCCATTGCCTTCTCCTCCAACAAGTCAGTACACCCTAAAAGTGGACGAGGAATCTCCAGGTCCTGGTCTAGTCCCTCTGGGGTTGAAGGTAATATGCTGGCAAGAAGCAGAGAGCAAGGGAGTTATCATAGCCCATCCTCCCCGAGCAATTTTCATGCAATAATAATTCATTAACACATTATTTTATATGAAAATATACATGCTACTTTTTAAATTAAATTCTAAAGATTTTTAAAAAGTTTCTTCAAGGAAATTCCACGCTTGTGGTAGTGTTTAAAGCTATGTTCCTGAGCCATAACACTGGTGATACACCATCAATATGGAAGCCACATGTGGCTATGGAGCATCTGAAATAGGGTTGATAAGAGTTGAGCTAGGCTGTAAGTGAAGACAGACTTCAAAGAGGTAGGTCCAGAAATAATAAAGTTTCTCAATAACTTACTGTGGTTACATGTTGAAACGGTAATATTTTAGGTACATTGGTTTAAGTAAAGTACATTATTAGGGCTTCCCAGGCTGCTCAGTGGTAAAGAATCTGCCTGCCAATGCAGGAGACACAGAAGACACAGGTTCGATCCCTGGTCGGGAAGATCCCCTGCAGTTGGAAACGGCAACCCATTCCAGTATTCTTGCCTGGAGGATTCCATGGATAAAGTGCATTATTAAAAGTAATTTCACCTGCCTTTTTCTCTTTTTAAATTTATTTCGTTTACTGTTGGCTGTGCTGGGTCTCATTGCTGCATGTGGACTTTTTCTAGTTGCAGCTGAAGTGGGAGCTACTCTCTGGTTGCATGAGAGTTTCTCATCGGGGTGACTTCTCTTATTGTGGATCTCGGGCTCTTGAGCATGGGCGTCAGAGTCGTGGCACACAGCGACCGTTGCCCTGCAGCATGGAATCTTTCTGAACCAGGGATTGAACCCATGTCCCCCGCATTGGCAGGTGTATCCTTAACCACTGGACCACCAGGAAGTCATTTTCTTTTAATGTGGCTTAATAAACGGGAAGTTGCATTTGGGCTTGTGTTATCCCTCTGTTGGACAGTGGCCGGACTAGAGGGTGGCCATTAGGGCTGCTCAATAGCTGGCTTCTCTCCCTTTCAACGCACGCAAAGACTGCAGACCCCAGGGAAATTAGGTGTGGTCGTGTAGTTGGCTTTGGTCAATGACGTGTGAGTAGAAAAGACACACGTTCTCCTGGGCAGTGCACGTAACTACCCACACGGGACACGAGAACGCCTTCCGAGGAGCTCGTGGACGTGAATGTGGAGACTGACCGCCATCCAGCTGCGGTGAGCAGAGGCACCCACTGACTCGCCTAAGATCTGGAGTGTGAGCTCAAAATCAACTTTTTAGCAATACACAGTGAGATCTGGGGATCATTCACTCCTGTAACATCACCTGGTGCTAGGAAGTGAAAGTCGCTCAGTTGTGTCTGCTCTGCAGCCCTGTGGAATGTAACTCACCAGGCTCCTCTATCCATGGGATTCTCGAGACAAGAATGCTGGAGCGGGTAGCCACTCCCTCCTCCAAGCATCACCTGACACATTCCTAAATATAACTTTCTGGTGTAAAGGTGTGCGGAGAATTACGCCCTGGCAGCATCTCCCAAACCTGCTTCACCACAGAACACTCTGAAGGTGTGATTTATTGACAAGAGACTAATTAGAGCTCCTGCATACCCAGATTAGTGAAGGCAGCAAAATTTAGAACACACAGATCACTTAATTGAGCCAAAGATCAAAATTTGATTTGTATGTTTTAGTCAATAAAACCAAAAGTCAATCACTTTTATGTTAAGAATGAACAAACCAAAATCATTTATTTTACTTTTAAAAATAAATTTCATCAAAAAATTTTATAACAATTCTCAGAAATAATGTTGCTGATCAAGGATAACACCTAGTATGTTCTTAAATTTTGTCTTTACAACATTATGATCTGAAAAAAGGTCACCTTTTCCAGAAAAGGAAGAACAATATGATCACTGTGCTCTGCTGTATTTGGGGGTTACTGAAACAGGCTTCTCCAAAATTCAATTATTTCATCCTGAATAGCTCACTTTCTTCTTTTTTTTTAGAAAGCAAAGTCTGTGATTTTTCATTTTCACTTTGAAGGATTTACTTTTTGCTTGTTTTAGACTGACACAATTTGCTAACCACTGAGCCTGCTTTTGGTTTAAAACTTTCTTTTTTCAATCTCAGATCCTCAGAGAGCAAGGTTATATAAAAATATAGTTTATTTTTACATGCAATGAGAACTATTATTGCAAATTATTTTTTATTGAAATATAATTACTGCAATCTCTTAAAGTGGTTTTTAGTATATTCACAAGTCATGCCACCATCGTGACCAATTTCAGAATATTTTTATCACCTCACAAAAAATCCCATCCCCGTGAGCAGCCACTCAGCACGTCCCTCTCCCCCCAGCTCCTGGCCGCCACTAGTTAATTTTTGTTCTGTGTATTTGCTCTTTCTGGATATTTCTTACAAGTGAAATTATACACGCTGTGGTCCTCTGTCTGGCTCCTTCACTTGGCCTAATGTTTTCAAGTCTCATCCATGTTGTAGCACCAACCAGTACTTCATTCCTTTCCATGGGTGAATAATATTCTGATGTGTGGAGAATCAGAATTATCACATTTTGTTTATCCATTCATTAGCTGATGGACATTTGGGTAGTTTCCACTTTGGGCTCTTATGAATAATGCTGTTAGGAACGTTCCTATACAAGCCTTTATATGAAAGTATGTCTTTTATTATCTTGGGTCAAATTACAATTTTAAGATGAAAAATAATTTTTATGACAAAATGCATTACATAGATTTGAGTGTTCTTTCAGCAAAATGGGGCTTCCAGGGTGGCTCAGATAGGAAAGAATCTGCCTGCAATGTAGGAGACCTGGGTTCAATCCCTGGGTCGGGAAGATCCCCTACAGAAAGGAATAACAACTCACTCCAGTATTCTTGTCTGGAGAATCCCATGGACAGAGGAGCCTGGCAGGGTACAGTCCATGTGGTCTCAAAGGGTCAGACATGACTGAGCGACTAACACTTACTTCTTTTCACAGGAAAATACAGACCAAACGTCCTGCATCCATGCATCAGGCTGGGTGACCTCCTGGAGAGCAAGGGCATGCAGGAAGACTTCTACCGCATCTGTTTTGGGCCCAGTTAGTTCAGGCAGGAGCCTTTTCTTCAAGCCCCCATGACCACCACCACCCTCGACTAGGATCCACCCCGACTCTGCACGCCAGTGGGCTCCTGGACATCTTGGCTGTAATCCTGCTGCGATGAGACAGACGGGGCCCTGAACAAGATCTCGGATCACAGAGGGCCGTCGCTCGTGCCAGAGGCTTGAGGAGCATGGTGCCCTCCTTTCTGGACCGCAACAGGAGGCACGGACACCCCTGTACTTGGCTTTGAGAGGGCCTCCTGGGGTGGAAAACGCACCTTACTCACTCTGGTGGGAACTCATGGTCCTCTCAGGTACGCTGCACCCCTTTCAACTGCTTCCTCCAACATCCACTCCCAATGTATTTCTTCCATCCCCAGGGTTCTTTTAAACTATCCTGCTTTTCACCATCTTAGCAATTGTCTACCTTTTACAAGCACATGTTGAATTCAAGAGCTAAAGTATGTATTTTCTTGTCTTGGGGGGGGGCCTCTGTCCACCCAGAGGAGAGGGTGGCTCATGTCTGGCTGCCTGGGTTGGGGGAAGGAGGAGGTGAAACGCCCCAATAAAAGAACCTGATTTCCACAACAGTGTTATCCCACACAGCAGGGAACTCAGAAATGCCATACCATTTCTTAAATTATTCCATGAAACTAAGAACAACCACAGATTTGATGCTTTTCTTACACAATTAAGACAAAAGACATTGACCAGTATGCTGTGAATTTTCCCCCACCTGGCACAAACTTAGCCCTCTAGGGCACCCTGTTTTGGAGATGAGGCCGCCCAGAGCGTGCAGCCACACTGAGGATCTATCTTGAGCTTTAGATGTCTTCAGCTGTCCCAACTGAGGAGTCAGGCTGGCCAGGTATGTTGCGGAAACAAAAGACTGCAAACTTGAATTGGCTTGCAGTAACGAAGGTTTATTTCTCTTGTCGTTACACGCCCACGTGCCTGCTGCAGCTCTGTTCCATCTTACCCTCACTCCAGGATTCCAAGGACAGCAGTTCCTCTCTGGGACACTGCACAGAAGGAAAGACACAGCAGGCTGAGCCAGACACTGGCTCTTTGCCTCGCCCAGAAGTAACACACATCACTTCCTCCTATATGTCACTGGCCAAAGCAAGTCAAGTCTCAGAGCCACGGCCAAATTCATGAGGTGGGGACGCACCTCTCATGTGGAGGGGAACTACAGAGAGGAGCCCTGAATTTTGGCAAGCAATAAGTCAACTACAGGACCGGAGCCAGAAAGCCCCACAAGAAATGGAACCATGTGTGGGTCCTAAGTCACCGAATCGTGCCTTCCCTCCCCCTCAGTCTCTGAGATTTTCAGATCCTTCTGTACTGGGATCACATTGCCTGGTCAAAGCCACCCCATCCCACCGCATCATTTTCCTCTAACTCTGAATCTCACACAGTAGCAGTCGGCGTCTCAGACTCTTCCTTCTGAGAACGCCCTCAGCTCCTTCCTTGCAGTGAGCACAGCGCTCCGCCAACTGCCTGTTCTACTCCCTACCCAAAGGCAATGTCAGGGGCAGGGGAGCTGTTTCAGGAAGGGACCACGTGGTGAGCTCCAACCCCAGGCCAAGTCGTGGAGGGCCCCAGAAGGCTGAGCCACCAGCTTTCTCTATTCATGATTTCCTCCATACACTGATGTTAACTCGTTATATTATATAGAGTAAGTACCACACCCTGGATATAAAACTATACAATCAATCAACCAAAGTCAGCAGGGGATGTGTTAATAATAAGTTGAAAGGACTCAACAAGTTGTCTCAAACATGCATGCTTTTGTTTATTATCTTAAATCTGAAGCCCTCCCTTTCTCTGACTGCTATATTAGTTAACATTGCACGCATGGTAAGCCACTTCTGTCGTGTCCGACTCTTTGAGCCCCTATGGACCATAGCCCACGAGGCTCCTCTGTGCATAGGGATTCTCCAGGCAAGAATGAAGATGGCATTCATTGCAAATAACAGTGTGCCTGTGTGTTTAGTCACTCAGTCGTATCTGACTTTGCAACCCGATGGACTTCAGCTCTCCAGGCTCCTCTGTCCATGAGATTTCCCAGGCAAAGATACTGGAGTGAGTTCCATCTCCTCTTCCAAGGGATCTTCCTGACCCAAGGGTCAAACTCACATCTCCTGCATTGGCAAGCAGATTAGGAAGGCAGGAAGTAGGCAAATAACAGAACCCACCCCCACCCCCACCCTCTTAATTGGTGACTTAAATAACTAGGTGTTCAAGGGAAGGTTTTTTTTTTTAATTTAACGCTACCTTCTAAGTTAAGCAGAGCTAGTAGTGAAGTTCCATGATGCTATCAGAGACCCAGGCATTTTCTCTTTTCCTATCCTCCATATTTAATAATCTGGAGAAGGAAATGGGAACCCACTCCAGTGTTCTTGCCTGGAGAATCCAACGGACAGAGGAACCTGGCAGGCTACAGTCCATGGGGTCGCAGGAGTTGGACACAACTTATCGACTAAACCACCACCATCTTTAATAATGATTTTCACATCGCGCTCATCAGTTCACAGTCTTCAGATGGCTGCTGCCCCTCCAAGTCTTATGACTGTGTGGAAGGGAAAGAGAAAGAATGACGGGGAAGGGGCTTCTCTTCAGGAGGCTGTGCCTTTTCCTCAGGAGGTGACACAGTCGGGGCTGCCCCTCGAGAGCTTCTGCCTGTATCTCACTGACCCAAAGGGTGGTGTGTGTTCCACTCTCCATAATAGAGGATAGAAAAGAAACATTTCAGCTTTTACCAGCTTTGCAGTTGAGACAGGTAAGGGAGATGGAGTTAGAGGTTGAGTTTAAGTAAGCAAGCCAGCCTACAGTGTCTGTCGTGATCCTTCTTTTGTGGGGCTTCAGCTAGTTATACTGCTCTTGGTCTGGTCTCTACAATCCCTACAATGCCGCCTACTCCTGTGCTCAAATGAGGTATCTGATTAGATTACACATATCTCCTGTGAAACCTCACAAGTATATTCTTGGGAGTGGTAGCTATCCCAGCTTCCTTGTTCGACACCTCTGCAGTCCTCCCTTGGTAAATACCCTAATGCCAGCTGGTTTTCATCCAGGTGTGTAACTGTATTAATCTTAGGTGATCAAAATTACACAAAGAAATAGACGCTTGCTTTCTATTACACATTAGAGACAGTAGCTAATATTATTCTGATCTGATTTTTCACTAGCCTTGTACTTTTAATTCTATTCTTGGTTCAAGCTCATTTTTCCTCAGGAAAAAAATTCCTTTTTTCTTTATATGAGGCTACTAATGTCTAAAATACTAATTGTACCTGATCACACTTAAATATTTTATTCTCAGCTTAACTCCTCATGACTTGACTTCCTAATGTGTACCAATTTAGCCCAGTTAAAGGCTTGATATTAACAGGGCAGAAAAGAGTTTCTTTGTACTCTTTCCCTAGAGAAGTGGGACTCTCTAGTTAGATAAGCAACGAAGACCATTTTAAGTGGTTCTCCCCTAAATAAAAAAATTTGATTTAAAATAATTTGCTGTGTCTTATCTAGTAGAGTAACAAGTTGTATAACAGTTTATTTGTAAAAGTAGTACCACACTTTCAAAAAGGGGTTGGACAAATAAGAACCTACAAATTCAAACAATCTGTGTGGGAAAGCCAATAGTAAACAGAGGCTAGAAGGAAAGGCGAAGTCAAATATAATCATGTCAAATATGTATGACAGTGTTATTCTTTCGATTCAGTGAGATGCAGGAAAATGCAGTGGAGAAGGAAATGGCACCCCACTCCAGTGTTCCTGCCTGGAGAATCCCAGGGACGGGGGAGCCTGGTGGGCTGCCGTCTGTGGGGTCACGCAGAGTCGGACACGACTGAAGTGACTTAGCAGCAGCAGCAGCAGCAGCAGGAAAATACAGAGAAAGAAGAAATGGACTCATATTTCAGTCTCGAACACAAATCTACATGCATATTTAAATGTGAGTGCTCCATCGGTTCCACGTGACAGCATCGTCTGCAGTGTGCCTGTCCTCACCTAACTCCTGCAGCAGCAGCATGCCCCTTTGAACTTCCAGGCAGCCTACAACAAATACGCTGATGGCCGTGCTGCACACACAGGGCTTCAGCACGTCCTACAGGGGCCTCTGAAGCTCCCTTCCAAGCCGGCTGGCAGTCACCTGTTGCTCCTTGTCTTCTCGCCCTTCTCTTCTCTGGCCAGAGTGCAGACATGATGGATGGAACTGGAGCCTCTATCTTGGACCACAAGGTGCCCTTGATACCAGATGTCACACATGGTGGACCTACCAGACCCAAGCAACCATCCCGGAAGTCAGGGGGGACCTCCTGGAGCCGTACCTGCCCTGGACTCCAGGCGTTTATATGATAAAAAACGGCAACTTCAGTCTTATTTATGCCACTTTGTTTTGTGCATACACTCCATCCAGCCTGACTGAGATACACACAAGGAACAGTTAGAATATGTACACGCTTCCTCTGTATTTTCATGTCCCCTTCATGGGTGATCTGGCTCTCCTCCATTCCCACCGTCTCTACAGGAGAGGGGGACAGAGTCTCTGGAACCTGTCAAGACAGAGAAAAGGTGTCCCCGGTTGCTCAGGAGCCCTGTGGGGAGAAGACAGGGGAGTACGGGCTGTGAGACCCGTGTATCCTGCCTGACACCCCACTCCAGGTCAAAGCCCCAGAGGGTCAGGACACACCGGAAGAAGAGAGGGAAAGCCCCAGGCTGAGAGGTGAGCTGGTGGGCACGCAGAGTGATGGGGCGGGGCTGGAGTGCTTGTAGTGTGGACTGTGGTAGGGCTCGCAGCGTGGTTTCCGGATGGGTGCCGCCCAGACCTGTCCCTACAGGAGTATCAGGCCGCACAGCAAGGGAGTTACCCATGTCCAGGGACCCCAGCAGGCCCCCCAGGCGTCACTGGCACAGAGAGCCCTTCCCCATGCCCCCGACTCTACAGCTCCAAACAGTGAGGAGCCAGCCTGGATCAGAGGCCCTTCTTCCCCCTCCAACAAGAGGCCTCAGAAAATCTCCATCTACCAGCTGCCATTTTTGAGAGAAACGGGAGGTAAGAAAGCTTCCCTGGAAAGAAAATCTGATCCCAAGACCCAAATCAAATGAGTTCACCTTAAAGGGGACTGCTAAGAGAGACGGAAATGTTACCCACAGGAGCTCACTCAGCCTCATTCACACCCTCCTCTGTCCCTGTTACCCCAGGGGACCCTGTTGAAGAAAGTTAAATTCACAGAAGCTGCCTTTTCTCTGCACTTCTGAAGGTAGCCTGGGTGAACACTGGCCCCTGATGATCCTTGAAACATCAACAGCGGCGGATTGTTAATGAGGAGTCTGTGTATCTGCTGCCAAGGCTGTGATAGGAAGGTGCGGGCCTTATATAACATCAGGTCTTGAAGCGCTTTGCTAAAACAATGCATTTACTGAGAATAAGAGTACGGTTTTTCGTGGCCCTAATGTGAATTTGTAAGTGATTGTTTCTACTTGGAATCGAAACAACAAAAAAAATGTACTCCCCTCATTGTTATTGTGGATACATCTGTGGTCCAGTTGTGACATCTGGAACCTGTTGGATCCAACTCTCTTTACGAACAAAAAGAATTCTAATATTAATTCTGTTTTTTGAAGACATGGATATTTATTTTACACTGGGGCTGTTTGATATAAAATGTTCAGAGTGTTAGGAGAAAAACAGATTTGTCTAATTTGTAGCTTGAAACAAAAGCTTTTGTGATACTGGATTCTAGAGAAATTTTGTTTTTACTTGTCAGGCTTTTGCAGAAATGCCCATTAAACATTTGGACAATCTGTTAACAAAGTAGCATTCCTTTTAAACAGTAGTGAGATGTCAATAAAACTCAAATGATTTTTGGCTTAAAACATAGTCAAGCAATCTTTTGTTCATTTTTAAAATTGTTTTCAATTAAACAGAATTTTTTTAAAGTTCCTTAAGGGAAAACTTGTGATTTGGTATCATGTGTGCTTAAAATTGGGTTAAACTTTCCTGTGAGATTAATACTGACTGCACGCATGCTCGGTCACTTCAGTTGTGCCCAACTCTTTGCAAACCTATGGACTGTAGCCTGCCAGGCTCCTCTATGCATGGAATTCTCCCGGCAAGAATATTGGAGTGTGTTGCCAAGTCAACCTCCAGGGGATCTTTCCAACCCAGGGATCAAACCTTCATCTCCTGTGTCTCCTGCACTGCAGGCAGATTCTTTACCCACTGAGCCACCTGGGAAGCCCGAGATTAATATTATTCTGGAGTTAAAAGTCGAAATTCAAATTGAACACTGTTCGGTGAAGGCCAAAGTGTCTCTAATGTTAAAGTTTATTTGTAGCATACTCTTAGAAAAAAGAAGGAAATTAAGAAATTGTACTAAGCGGCCAAATACATTTCCCCCTGATTGCCTCTTATGAACTTATTTCTTTTCAAATCTGAAAGTAATTTCATGGCCTGTGTAGAAAATTTGAAAGATCAGTATGATGATAATAGATCCATAATACTACCTGTTAGACCATAATATAATAGCTGTTTTTATATTGGTTTATGTCGCTTTGTTCTTCTGTCAATTTGCTATATTTTAAATTAATCAAACCAGCAATCTGGAACTGCACTTTGCTAATCTGATAGATAATATATCACCATGTCTTTGTTTTTATCTATTTCTGGAAGTGTTGAAAAATATTAACTAGAAAAGAGTAGCAACCAACCAATCAAACAGTTATTCAAAAAGTATTAAGGGAACTCTTCATCCTCTGTGGCCAATACTGTGGGAAATACGTATACAGCTGATTTCTGCCTTGAGGGACGTGCATGATGAGAAAAACATGCATGAGACCATTAAGAAACAAAACAAGGCATTTCATATTGTAATAGTTATTATCTTGGTGATTATTAATTGAGACTGTTTAAGTGAGTCTAAGGCTCAATCAGGCTCTCTGATTTCAAGCAACAGAAACCCCCTGAAGGAGACTTACTGGAAAGATGCTGAGCCCTATCACAGAATGTCAGGCACTGGAATCAGGAACTACTGACTCCTGAGCTCTTAATTCGTATTCTAACGGGAGAGAATCTGACAGATCCAGGTTAGGTCAATGTTTGTTCCGATACAACCAGTCATGGCTAGAAGGACCAGGTGGCATCTCGAGGTGCCCAGAGGGCAGTCATGGTTGACTCCTACATCATAGCCATCCCCTGGAACTCCCTTCTGGCATCCGGCGGGAATGTGCCTGAGCCCAGAGGAAGAATCATGACTAGTTCAGGCTGATTACTACAAGTGCCTCTCCCTTTGGCCAGATACACTCGTACCCAGACGCCCTTTGAGCTGGAAGTGCCTCCATCCCATAGTTCTGGCCAATAGGGTATAAAAGGAAGGCTCCCAGGAAAGATGTTCTTCCCAAACAAAGGAGAGATGTAGAAAGAGATTTCTTTTCTTCCTTCCATGAGGATAAGCCAGCTTTCCAGTACTAACCAAAGGGACTCAGAGGTGCTGGTTCAGAGCCCTGACGTCATGAGCCCCAATACCAGTGCTGGCATTGCTCACCCCCAGACTTTATATTTATCAGGTGTTTTTTCTTAATTAGTATTACTTAATCACTTTTTACCAGGCAGTATTTTTTAACCTGTATCCAAAAAGCATCCAAAACAGTGGGCATTGCTCTGGAGTATCGCTCTGGGCATCTCTGTGGTAAGAAGAGTTTCTCTCGGAAGGGTATGAGAACAGGAAGCCACATATTCTTTGTGGGCCGGGTGTGGTGTTAAGTCCCAGATACCTACCCTCCACCTACCTTCTTCCACTGACCCTCTCAGGTAAAACAGCATTTCCCCCGTTCACAGACAAGAAAACAGAGCTCCAGAGAGGGGAACAGCTTGCCATCCCTCCTCACCACGAAGCACGGGAGGCAATGCAAAGCCAGCGTGAATCCAAAGACTTGCTATGCTCTTTCCCCACCTTCAGGGGTTCTGGCACCCAATGCTGCACGTTACGCAACTTGGGCTCTGAAACGTCTGTGAGAGAGGAAGATAAAGGCGGAACAGACAGAAAACTTCACAGAGAAGGGGAGACTTGACTAACCTTCAAGAGCAGGCAGAATTCAGGGAGCAAATGCCCAGCCGGAAGGGTGCTCTAAAAGGCAGGAACACAAAAGGCAGAGTGAGAAGGGAACGTCGGCGAGACCGTCTGATTAGGGCAGTGCCGGCGAGGGGACACAGTGAAGGCAACTAGGAGCCAGGCTGAGAGGCAAACTTGAATATGATGAAGCTGGAACCAGGAAACGCTGGAAGGCTTGTGAGCAGAGCGAGAGAGCAGCACTCTGACAGCGGTGTCTGATGCAGACTTAGGTGACGTGGATCCCAGTCATAGAGCTATCAGAATCATCCAGGCACAAGAAGAAGAGAACATGACCTGGCTTTCATTTTAATGCACTGTATGTCCTACGGTCTAAAAGAAAGTGGTATGAACAGAAAGGAAACTCTGTTGAGAATCAATATAAAGGATGAGCAGACAGAACTTGTTGACTAACCAGATATGGAAAATGACAAAAGAATGCTGCCCTCAACTGTCTTTCTTTCTTCTTTTTTGAAGTATGTGTATTCTCTTCTTTACTATGTCTTTTCTTTCTTTATTTTCTGATTTTCCTTCAACTTGCGTTCTGTCCTTCTGCCTTTTCAGTTCCTTTTCCTTGTCCAGGCTGGCTGAAATGCTAGCGGCAGCCACAAAATACAAAATGATTACCAAATAGAGAAAAGAGGTGAGACTTCAGATGAATAAATACAACATTCACAGGCTCAGCATTTAGAGCCTAGCAGGATGGGCTCAGAAAACAACTTGATTAACACACAAACAAAAGACAGATTTTTTTCAGTCAGTTCCACAGAGGATGCAGGAAAAATCCTTAGTAGGGAAAAGGAAACAGCTTGTCCTTTTTAGAGTGATCAGAGATTCATTTATGTTTGTGTTAATCAAGTTGTTTTCTGAGCCCATCCTGCTAGGCTCTAGCAGGGATCAATGCTGAGCCTGTGAATGTTGTATTTATTCATTGAAAGTCTCACCTCTTTTCTCTACAGGTATTCTCTCTAAACAGAGAGGATCAGCGGCAAGAACAGAACTTCAAAAGTTGTTGGATCTTAGCACTGTTGCCCTGAGCAGATCTCTCAGGGTTTTTAGGCAATTTCTTTGACAGTGAGTGGCTATTTGATTTAAAAAAGAGTTCTTGTTTGTTTTTTGAGAGGATGTCTAGGAATGGGTTGATGTTCAAAGGTTCAGCAGTTGATCTTTATGCCAGAGATTTCCTTTCCTCTCATTTGTTGCTTACATCTCTTCAATTTAGGGAAAGAAGTTCTTGGTAATGAAGGTAAGTAATTCATCACCTTGGATTAGAACTTTAGAGAGGTACCAATACCACTGCACCCTTTGCCAAAGTGGCTGAGGAAATCAGACTCCCATGAGACAATATACAAAAGACAAGCAACTCAAAAGAAAGTGGCCAAAGGCTAAGAACGGCCAGAAGAAAAACCTGAACAGTCAACAGACTGCAAAAAGAGGCTCGATTTCATCAGCAACCAGGGAAATAAAAAGTGAAATGAGAATGAGATGCTGTTTCTTGCCTATTAGGCTGGCAAATTCAAGTGTAATAATATAAATATTAGGTAAGTGAGTACACAAACTCATAGCTGTAAACTGGTATATAATGGTACTGCACTTATGGGCAGTTTTCTGCTCTCTGCTAAAGTTTGAAAATGCATATCCAATGACCCAGTAGTTACACTTTTTGGTGTTCACTGCAGAAACACACTCACATGGCTCTGATTAGACAGGCTCACCATCTATATTTGTAGCAATGAAACAGTGAAACCAACATAAAGGTCCGTTCAGCAGGGAATAGTTAAGAACTATGACATATCTACATTATGCGAAATTATGCCACAGGTAAAAGGCGTTCAGTCAGTTCAGTTCAGTTCAGTCTCTCAGTAGTGTCCGACTCTTTGCGACCCCATGAGTCACAGCATGCCAGACCTCCCTGTCCATCACCAACTCTCGGAGCTCACTCAGACACACGTCCATCGAGTCAGTGATGCCATCCAGCCATCTCATCCTCTGTTGTCCCCTTCTCCTCCTGCCCCCAATCCCTCCCAGCATCAGAGACTCTTCCAATGAGTCAACTCTTCGCATGAGGTGGCCAAAGTACTGGAGTTTCAGCTTTAGCATCAATCCTGCCAAAGAAATCCCAGGGCTGATCTTTAGGATGGACTGGTTGGATCTCCTTGCAGTCCAAGGGACTCTCAAGAGTCTTCTCCAACACCACAGTTGCAAAGCATCAATTCTTCGGCACTCAGCCTTCTTCACAGTCCAACTCTCACATCCATACATGACCACAGGAAAAACCATAGCCTTGACTAGATGGACCTTAGTCGGCAAAGTAATGTCTCTGCTTTTGAATATGCTATCTAGGTTGGTCATAACTTTTCTTCCAAAGAGTAAGCGTCTTTTAATTTCATGGCTGCAGTCACCATCTGCAGTGATTTTGGAGCCCCCCAAAATAAAGTCTGACACTGTTTCCCCATCTATTTCCCATGAAGTGATGGGACTGGATGCCATGATCTTTGTTTTCTGAATGTTGAGCTTTAAGACAACTTGTTCACTCTCCTCTTTCACTTCCATCAAGAGGCTTTTTAGTTCCTCTTCACTTTCTGCCATAAGGGTGGTGTCATCTGCATATCTGAGCTTATTGATATTTCTCCCAGCAATCTTGATTCCAGCTTGTGTTTCTTCCAGTCCAGCGTTTCTCATGATGTACTCTGCATAGAAGTTAAATAAGCAGGGTGACAATATACAGCCTTGATGTACTCCTTTTCCTATTGGAACCAGTCTGTTGTTCCACCTCCAGTTCTAACTGTTGCTTCCTGACCTGCATACAGATTTCTCAAGAGGCAGGACAAGTGGTCTGGTATTCCCATCTCTCTCAGAACTTTCACAGTTTATTGTGATCCACACAGTCAAAGGCTTTGGCATAGTCAATAAAGCAGAAATAGGTGTTTTTCTGGAACTCTCTTGCTTTTTCCATGATCCAGCAGATGTTGGCAATTTGATCTCTGGTTCCTCTGCCTTTTCTAAAACCAGCTTGAACATCAGGGAGTTCACGGTTCACGTATTGTTGAAGTCTGGCTTGGAGAATTTTGAGCATTACTTTAACAAAGGCTTTGGCATAGTCAATAAAGCAGAAATAGATGTTTTTCTGGAACTCTCTTGCTTTTTCCATGATCCAGCAGATGTTGGCAATTTGATCTCTGGTTCCTCTGCCTTTTCTAAAACCAGCTTGAACATCAGGGAGTTCACGGTTCACGTATTGTTGAAGTCTGGCTTGGAGAATTTTGAGCATTACTTTACTAGCATGTGAGATGAGTGCAATTGTGCGGTAGTTTGAGCATTCTTTGGCATTGCCTTTCTTTGAGATTGGAATGAAAACCGACTTTTTCCAGTCCCGTGACCACTGCTGAGTTTTCCAAATTTGCTGGCAGATTGAGTAAGGCACTAGGTACTGATATTAGAAGTCTCTTAATCATATTGTTAAAGGAAGAAAACCAAGTTTCAAGATGTATACAGTATAATATCATTTACATTAAAAACATACAATGAAGTATTACATATAAACATATATAATCTACAGTGTGTTAAAAAGCAGAGACATCAGTTTGCTGACAAAGGTCTGTATAGTCAAGGCTATGGTTTTTCCTGTGGTCATGTATGGATGTGAGAGTTGGACCATAAGGAAGGCTGAGCACTGAAGAATTGATGCTTTTGAACTGTGGTGCTGGAGAAGACTTTTGAGAGTCCCTTGGACTGCAAGGAGATAGTCAATCCTAAAAGAAATCAACCTTGAACATTCATTGGAAGGACTGATGCTGAAGCTGAAGCTCCAATACTTTGGCCACCTGATGCGAAGAGCTGACTCATTGGAAAAGACTGTGATGCTGGGAAAGATTGAAGGCAAAAGAAGGGGGTGGCAGAGAATGAAATGGTTAGATAGCATCATCAACTCGATGGACATGAATCTGAGCAAGCTCCAGGAGATAGTGAAGGACAGGGAAGCCTGGCATGCTGCAGTCCCTGGGGTTGCAGAGTTGGACATAACTCAGCAACTGAACATCAGCCTGTGCCATATTAACTATATAGTATATCGAGCCTAAGTTCCATAGTACATATTCTAACAAGTATACTAAAAGGAGTATGTGTTTTCCTTTAGCACAAATACTTTCTATAAATACAAATCACAAACACTGCATATAAGTATCCAAAAGAGAAAGCCTAGAAAAGAGTCTGCAAGGATTCATACCAAATTGCCAACAGTGGTTACCTCTGCGGAGGGACCTGGGATGCAGAGCTGATGGTCAGAGGGGTCTTAAACTTTGCCCTTAATATTTTTAATTTCTTTAGAAAGGGGAATGCATTCTTGAGGTATCAAAAATGGATAAAGAAAATAAAACATCTCAATGTGGAAAGAACAAAACTACGGACATGAAGGTGAGGTGACTAGGGCTGAGGAAAGGGAGCTGGGAGAGTTCCACCAGCCTTTTCTCCTCACTCCTCCACAGTGTAAAACAGCTTCTGCTTCTCTGATCTGCAAACTTCTGCTCAGTGACAGCTCTTGACTCAGAAAAACACAGTTTCAAAGAGATTGGCAGGGGTACAGATGTGAGTAGGGAGCCAGCAGTGGGAGCCCAGCCTGAAGATGAGGCTGTTGAACAGTTTAGATGTGACCCCAACAATTGGGGAAAGGACTGGAAGGCTTTCCAACAGGCAAAATTCAGAGGGAAAGTTCCGTTCATCAGATAGCCTCCTCAGGAGCCAGCTGTGTTTGGAGCAATTCACTGCTTAGGTTGGTTTGAGGGTATATTTGGGGAGTTTCCTTCATTTTGATCAAACATCTGAAGTCTTGGTCCTGGCCCTATTTATTAATGTGACTATATCAGAAATGCTGATCAGACTAAAAACATGGTTTTTTTTAATAAGAAAAGCCTCCCAGCCTTCCTTCCTTGGCTGCTCTCATGGAAACTAGGAATTTAATTTGTTCCACTGTATTAGCCCTTTCTTCTTCCATGGAGTTTGCTAAAACAACCTAATGGTTAAGAACTCAAACTCAGGAGCCAGACTGGATGGAAACTGCTCCTCTGACATTTGGCAGCTGTGCAATCTCAGGCAAGCTATTTGACCCTCTGTGCCTCTGTCTCCTTCTTTATAAAACTGGGATGATGATAAAAGTACCTATTGTTATTATAAAGACTAGATGAACTAACAGAAGTAAAAGGGTTGGAATAGTGCCCAGTATGTAGTAAGCGCCATATCAGCAGCAGGGATTTTTGTTATTGTTGCTATTTTGAATAAGCATTTTCATGATTATCTGTTTGGGCAGGTCTTATGAAGCCACTGTGAAGGTTAGTCCAGCTTGATTCAGATCAACTCCCAAATTTAGGCAAACTGCTTACAAGGTTAAGAGTTGAATGAATAATGTGTGAGGCAGGTACTAGGACAAAAGGTGAAAACGCAGGCCTTAAGCAACGCTGCTCAGTGGGTGGACATCTCTGCAAGTATGCACTGTGCCCTCAGGAGGTATGTGCTTTGCTGGGCCTTGGGAATACAGGCCCCAGAGAAGCCAATGTCATACATCGGCTCAAACCCTAGTGTGCCGCTGGAATAGCACAAACGTCTCTTCCTCTTTCTCTGGGAATTCTGAGTGTATGACTTATGGTTTCCAGGTCACTTCCGACTCCAAGCTTCAGTTCCTACTGAATTATTTCATCTGTGGATTGCCTTGTTGCAGACCGTGCCATCCCTATCTACACTTTTTTTCCAGAGCAGGAAAAAAAGACCCTCTCTTGACAACCCTCAAAAAATGTCACTGGCACAAAGCCTTTCTGTATGTAGCAGAACCTTACTAAAGGTTTGAAGTAACAGAGGGGCATCATGTTATGGAGTCTGAGGAAAGAGCCATAAATCTTTTAGCTGTTAACCCTCTTCCTGAAAGTACTTTGGGTAACCTCAGTTCAGTTCAGTTCGGTCACTCAGTCGTGTCCAACTCTTTGCGACCCCATGAATCGCAGCACGCCAGGCCTCCCTGTCCATCACTGTCTCCCAGAGCCTACCCAAACTCATGTCCATCGAGTCGGTGATGCCATCCAACCATCTCCTCTATCATCCCCTTCTTCTCCTGCCCTCAATCTTTCCCAGCATCAGGGCTTTTCAAATGAGTCAGCTCTCTGCATCAGGTGGCCAAAGTATTGGAGTTTCAGCGTCAAAATCAGTCCTTCCAATGAACACCCAGGACTGATCTCCTTTAGAATGGACTGGTTGGATCTCCTTGCAGTCCAAGGGACTCTCAAGAGTCTTCTCCAACACCACAGTTCAAAGGCATCAGTTCTTTGGCACTCAGCTTTCTTTATAGTCCAACTCTCACGTCCATACATGACCACTGGAAAAACCATAGTCTTGATTAGATGGACCTTTATTGACAAAGTAATGTCTCTGCTTTTGAATATGCTATCTAGGTTGGTCATAACTTTCCTTCCAAGGAGTAAGCGTCTTTTAATTTCATGGCTGCAGTCACCATCTGCAGTGATTTTGGAGCCCAGAAAAATAAAGTCTGACAATGTTTCCACTGTTTCCCCATCTATTTCCCATAAAGTGATGGGGCCAGATGCCATGATCTTCGTTTTCTGAATGTTGAGCTTTAAGCCAACTTTTTCACTCTCCTCTTTCACTTTCATCAAGAGGCTTTTTAGTTCCTCTTCACTTTCTGCCATAAAGGTGGTGTCATCTGGATATCTGAGGTTATTGATATTTCTCCCAGCAATTTTGATTCCAGCTTGTGCTTCCTCCAGCCTAGCGTTTCTCATGATGTACTCTGCATATAAGTTAAATAAGCAAGATGACAATATACGGCCTTTACGTACTCCTTTTCCTATTTGGAATCAGTCTGTTGTTCCATGTCCAGTTCTAAGCGTTGCTTCCTGACCTGCATACAGATTTCTCAAGAGGCAGGTCAGGTGGTCTGGTATTCCCATCTCTTTCGGAATTTTCCAGTTTATTGTGATCCACACAGTCAAAGGCTTTGGCATAGTCAATAAAGCATAAGTAGATATTTTTCTGGAACTCTCTTGCTTTCTCAATGATCCAGTGGATGTTGGCAATTTGATCTCTGGTTCCTCTGCCTTTTTTAAAACCAGCTTCAACATCTGGAAGTTCACAGTTCAAGTATTGCGAAGCCTGGCTTGGAGAATTTTAGGTGATCTCACTCACCACCTATTTCAGTCAAGGTTTCTTGTTGCAAGCAATAACCACAGTACTTTTGGCTGATTTAAACAGGAAAGGAATCTCAAAAAGGACTGGAGTCCGGTTGGAAATCTGTGTCTCCAGGAACAACACATAGAACCATGCTGGAGAACTGGTACAGTGACGATGCTTCAGACGCTACCTCTGGGCTCTGAACAACATCACAGCTTGCACAACTGACCGCAGTGGACACTGATGCTCTGACTGATGAAGGGCTTACTGCTGCTGTTGCCACCCTTCCAGAAAGTATTCTCTGTAGTCTCTGCTTTGTGGCATCTTTAGTCCCCTAGGGTGGATGAATCTCATTGGTGTTCATCAGGTCATGGGCCCAGCAAAACTGAGGGATTCTTACATCTAAGAATGTAAGTTGTTTATGGCAAACATTTTCTATGTCTGTACTTCCTGAACATTTTGTTTGTGAGCCATCTGGAGATCTTGTCAAAGTGCAGATTCTGATTCAGTAAGTGTAGGTGGCACCTGAGATTCCATAGCGATGCTGCTGGTCTGAGGACCATACTTTGAGTAGCAAAGCTTTATACCAAAGATATTCAAATTTAGCTGCATATTAGAGTCACTTGAGAAACTTTTTTGTTTTTAAATACTAACCTCTGGTGTCATCCTCAGTTGACTTAGCTGGTCTGAGGGAAGGCCTGGTTAAGCAAACTTTTAAAGCTCCAGATGATTGCAGTGACCCTCAGATACCATCTTTCACTGCAGGTTCCAACTGTCTGTCACTTTGCAAGGTTATTTCTTTTTTCCAAAAGCCCAGGTTGCCACTTTTCCAATCTTGCTTGGTTCCCTCTTCAAACTGAATAACTCTTATTTATTATGCAGAACAATTTGACACTCCACCCCCTACTTCCTGAGACCTAACTGTAAATCCAAAGACTGGATAGAGATCTCCTAATTCAGGATTTTCCTGTTGCGCTGGGAGAGTGTAATCTAAAGTGACCGTGGACAATATTGTTATGAATGTTAACAGTTCTATATTTTAACATGCATTGCCAAAAAAATGTAACTAACACAATAAGTATAATTTCATAAATATTTTTCTTTAGGACAAGTCAGTACATTTTTTTTAAAAATGTAGATAGAGATAGAGATTCTGAGCAGATACAACTTAAATTATGAAAATGGTTTGCAAATGAATGAGAGTATTTATACTGCTAATTTTAAGCTTTCTATCGAAAGTCATGGCCTTTGGGAGCACAAAAGGACTGGCAGAAAAATTTTATTGGTCTTTTTTCTTCTCTCTTCCATATCCGCCTCTGGAAGACAGGAAGCAATACAGAGATTTATTTCTGAATTTATGTGAATTACACTATCAATCTTAGCACACTGAAATAGTTACAGTCAATCTTGATCTTAAATCACAACTGTTTTCCTCTATATTACATGGAGATTTTATAAAGTTCTAAGAAAATACGATCAACCTTTGAAAAGTCATGAGCTAAACAAAAGTAACCGTAAGAAGTGCTTATGGAATATGAAAAATAGGTGAAATTCCTTAACCAGTTAATCTTTGACAAGAAAATGGGTGAAAACTTTTAGAATTCTTGAAAGTTAATCTATAATTCCAGAGAGTCCAAAAACTCCTGAGGAGAAATTTTTAAAACTCTCCACCTTGCCACATCATTGTGAAATTTCAGAACACCTAAGAAAAACAGCAATTAGATTGACAGCAGATTTCTCTAGCAACAGAAACCAGAAGATAACAGAATAATATGTTCAGTATTCTGAGGAAAAAAGACAGTGGCTAACCTAGTATTATATATCCAGTAAAATTATCTTCACCCCACTCCAGTACTCCTGCCTGGAGAATCCCAGGGACGGAGGAGCCTCGTAGGCTGCAGCCCATGGGGTCGTGAAGAGTTAAACACGACTGAGCGACTTCCCTTTCACTTTTCACTTTCATGCACTGGAGAAGGAAATGGCAACACACTCCAGTGTTCTTGCCTGGAGAATCCCAGGGAAGGGGAGCCTGGTGGGCTGCTGTCTATGGGGTCACACAGAGTTGGACACGACTGAAGTGACACAGCAGCAGCAGCAGAATTATCTTCAATGAACAAGGGCAAAATAAATGAGTTTCAGGTGAAAAACGAGTTTGCCACACATTACACTTATTAAAGGAAATTCTATAGAATTTACTTCAGCCAAAAGGAAAACCACCCAGAAGGAAGATCTGAGATATGCAAAGAAATGGTAATCAAAATATTTTTACACATGCAGATGGGTCTAAAAAAAGAATGATGTCTAATTTACAGAAGGAAAACAGGATAGAACTAAAGTAGGGATTAATAATAGCTTCTAAATTTGTAGGAGTGTGCCAAGTTAAAACATCCTAAGAACTTTGAATTATTCAAGAGGTGAGTAAAGATATTTCGTGGCTTGAGACTTTAGAACTTTGTTAAAAGCTATAAAACAGTAGAAAAATCACCTTACAAAATACAAGGTGGATGACTCCAAATAGAGAAAAAGACACATGCCCAAGTGCCTGCACTCACATACGTGCATACACACGTGTGCACGCGCACACATGCGTGCACGCGCACACACATGCACACGCGCCAAAAGAAATTTCTTTTGCAAGTTTCTGACAGTTTAATCTTCATTGTCTGCCATTCTTATTCATGGTAGATAGTATAATTTTTCATTCTGAGCTTAACTTTAAAGGGTTCTTTTATCCTGAGAATCCCTTTCACCCTTTTATGGAAGCATCCCTAGAGGTGAGTTTTGTTTTTGCCAGGCATTCCAGTTGCACCTTGTCTGGGAACTTTTTGTGGGGAGGAGGCAAAGGTTAAGAGGAATTAATTTGTAGGTTCTGAAATCCCAACATCAGCCCAAGTTATAAACTCCAAACTCATGAAATGCAGGCTTAGGATTTTTAAATTTCATCAGTGAAATAATTTTCATTTTCATCCAGAAAGAGGACAGCTGCTTGTCTCCTGGCTGTTTTCCATTTGCCCTTATCTGCCCTTTTCCTGCCTTGATGTCTTTGTGGCCAACCGCCTTCTGCATGTTCTCAGTACCAGCGCACACCCTGAGCCACTCCACACCCCTACCTCTGCCCCTGCACCTTCAGGCCTGAAGTCACAAAGACCAACGTTTGGCCCACACCTAAGGTGACACAGCTGTTCTCCACCGCTTCTGACCTGGTTTCCAAGAATGTAGCAGTTTCTCAGTTTCCAAAACCAGTAAGGTTCAGGGCAAGCCAGCAGATTAATCACCGTACACCCCAGCCCTCACACCCACGGTCCTAGAAGAATCAGTTCAACAACTCACTGCTCTGGTTTTCAGTTTATTTTGATTTCTGGCATCTTGGTATTTGCCTTCATTTCTATAAGTTTAGCAGCACATTCAAAATCAGGTTAATTATTATACTGTCTAGTGATGTTAGGTGTTTGTGGTCAGTTTTCTGGTTACTGAAAAGAATAACATTTTCTTGTTTTTCATCAGAAGTGAAATCTGAGGATAAAAGTCAGGGGTACTCCTTGTGGACGCAGCGTGCTAGTTTCCAAAGTTCTGTGCTTTGCTGCCCCAGCTGCCCTGCAGCTCACCCTTGCTCTAGGCCTTGTTTCTCTGACCTTGAGGTGGTTTTAGAACTCTCTAGAGAGGCCTGGCTTCTTTCTGTGAGGCCTAGAAGAAAAATCCTCCCCCTCACAATGTGAACTCCCCAAACAAAGGAATGTTTGACTGTTTTGTTCCCTCCTACACCTTGCGTTTCTGGCAACCACAGGCTTTGATGACTGTTTCTTCAAAGAAGGAACATCTTGAACGCCAAGCTGGCCTGCCCTAGCTGGTGTTTCTTCCAATCCAACCCCATCTTCCTCAGAGTTGAAGGGAATTCGCCCAAGTTTTTGTCCTTTTGACGCCTCTGTGCCTGTTCTCCATATCCATATTTCTATTTTCTATTTCTGTTGGCGTTTCCATCGATTTTGGTGGCGAGAGTAGGGGTGGCCACAATCGGGCTAATCTGATTTTGGTGGTGAGGGCAGGGGTGACCACGATCGGGCTAATCTGTGCCTTCAGGACGCCATTTTGAAACTAGCGCCTGGACACATTCCAGTTTGTTTTTAACTTTAATGTATGTGTGAGTATGCCTACTTATTTCAGGCGTGCCTCCACAGCGCTTTTGGGGTAACACGCGTTTCGGTGGGTCGGCCAGCCCCCTCATCTGGGGGTGGCGCTTGGGGGGATGGGAGGACCGCCCTCACGCGGCGCCCACGTACCCTCAGCCCGCGAGCC
>SJXQ01001502.1:445858-500872 GCA_006408695.1 Aepyceros melampus | reverse complement strand
TGGGGACGCCATCATCTCCTCACGAGGTCGGCGCTGCTCTCGCCTCGGAGCGGCCGCCGAGTGGGGAGCTCGAGGAATTTTTAGCTTGGGAAATACTTTTCTCTTAAAGAAAGCAGAAACCTTCCAACAGAGCGTCCCTCGAGTATTAACGTGGTCTGTTGGGTGACATTTATGAGCGTTCTGTTAAATTCATTAGAGTTGATGTCCCCTCGAGGGGCATCTCTTGAGAACAGTTTTGACCAACCATCAAGCCTCCGATGATATGTATAGCATTAAATACTGTAGTGTAGTATCGCCTGTAGTGTAATAACTAGTATACACTATTTTTAGAAGGGAGAAAATTTATATACAATTTATTAGTGCACACAAAGTTTAAAGTAAAAGTTTACAAGTATATGCAACTGCTGTTTGTAATAATTGTGTCTTGTACTTATTCACATCAGTAATTAATAAGCTGAGTTACTGTGAATGTTTACAGTTTTGTCCTCTTTTTTTTAAGAGGGCAAGGGGAGAAATGCATACGTTTATTGATTTTTTTTCTTATAAAAAACTAGCATATTAACTCATAAAGTAATCAATGTAAGGAAGCAGAGGTCCATCTTAAACTAGGTATGTAACCACTCTGAAGTTCTGATGTCTGTCCTTCCAGATTGCTTTCATGTATGTATTGCAAATAGGTGTATTTTATAAAAATTGTACCATACTATGTAATACTATATTACAACCTGTATCCTTCACTTAATATAGTGGGCCTTATTCCAAAGAGAAATTTAAAATAATTTTGAATACATAATTTCTTACTTTACCAAAAATTGTATACTTATATATTACCATCACTTATTTTACCAAATTCCCTTATAATCGAGTAATTTGTGTGCATTAAAACAGTACAGTAATGGGTACAGTAATGGGTACCCAATTTCACAAATGAGTAACATCATTTGTGAAAATGTTTTGGCTTGTTTATTCTATTAATAGCTTGAAATAAATTGCCAGGAGTAGAATCACTGGTTGTTGAAAGGTTATGCCCATATTATAACAATTTTGAACTATGATAATTTTTTCCTAGTAACTCTTGGTAAAGGATATACTAGTATATATTCCCACTGGTGGTGTGTAATATGACCCCCTTTCCACACACTTCCCAGTGAAAGGTAGTACATGTTTTAAAGTTGCCAGTCTAATTGGAAATGGCACCCCACTCCAGTACTCTTGCCTGGAAAATTTCATGAACAGAGGAACCTGGTGGGCTGTGTGTAGTCCATGGGGTCGCTAAGAGTCAGACACGACTGAGCGACTTTCACTTTTCCCTTCCATGCATTGGAGAAGGAAATGGCAACCCACTCCAGTGTTCTTGCCTGGAGAATCCCAGGGACAGGGGAGCCTGGTGGGCTACTGTCTGTGGGGTCGCACAGAGTTGGACGCAACTGAAGTGATGGAGCAGCAGCAGTCTAATTGGAAAATATTCCACTTGTGTTGATGTACTTTTTTTATCATTAGTCAAATTAAAGTTTGTCATTAACGTTTTCCATTTCTCTTTTTTCCATTCTTGATCCACCATTCTATTTGTCTTTTCGTGGTGATTTATAAGAACTTTATATTAATATTTACATTTGTCATATGGAAAAAATTTATAGTGGTGATAAGGAGAGACCCTTATTTCTAGTTTCAGCATAAATTACTGTCATGTTTACTTTGAACTTGATGATAATCTAGAATTAGATTGATAGAAAATAAAGTTCTTTCATTTTACTTGAGTTTTTTTAAAATTAAATACTGTATTTTATCAAATGACTTTTCTCTGGTGAATTACAGTAACAGATTTCCTAACAACCATACTTGAATTTACAATAAACTGTTCTTAACTGTATATTTTTTGTATGCTGCTAGACTTTCCCATCTCTGTGTTGGGTGCAGGAGTGGACCATCTTAACCAGGTTTTGGGATAGTAGTCATATCCCATTTTTTTCCAGACTAATGTGTATTTTTGTATTCTTGCCTTTTTCTTGCTTAGCTTTTTCAGGATTGTATATTTATTATTTGGTTCCACTCCCCTCCCCTGAGAATCTACTCTTGGATTTACATAAAAGGCTTTATTCTGATTTTCATGTACAGTTTCCTTAATATAATTTCCTTTTCTGTTTAATAACTACTTTCTTCTCTGGATGTAACAGTGATGACTGCAAATTATAGACTTTTAGTCTGACCTAGTCAGTATACATAGATTTCAGTTTGCTTGCATGTAGACATTAGTAGTTGAATGAAATGTCAAAGAGCTGACATCCCAGATGCTTTAGTGATGATAAGTTTTATTCCCAGTTTTTAGTTATCTTTGTCACTTGGTCATTCAAATATAAAAGGGAATCGTTACTGAAAATAGTAGTGATAAAAATTGTGTATATGATGGCCTCCAAGTTCACCCTTACTTAATATTCCAGAATTACTCATTTTAGAACCCATCAACTCACTTGAAGGTGTAATTAAGAAAAATAATTACTTCTGTCATCTAATTTACATGTAATTTATTTTCTGCATGCTATTGATTAGTTACGATTAATTTTTTAACACCAAACTTTTAGCTTTAACCTAAAATAGCATCACTGGCTCAGTGGACATGAGTCTGAGCAAAATTCAGGAGACAGTGAAAGACACAGAAGCCTGGCGTGCTGCAGTCCATGGAGTAGCAAAGAATCAGACACAACTTAGCAGCTGAACAACAACAATAATTCATTTGTAGAGTATTTTTGGCAATAGTTTAAAAGTACCTAAAGATTGTCTATTGGTTGTGGATTTGTATGCATAAGTTATGTGCTGCTAATGCTAACTTGCTTCAGTTGTGTCCAACTCTGCGACCCAATGGACTGTAGCCTGCCAGGCTCCTCTGTCCATGGGATTTTCCAGGCAAGAATACTGGAGTAGGTTGCCATGCCCTACTCCAGGGGATCTTCCCCACTCAGGAATCAAACCCACGTCTCCTGCAGGCGGATTCTTTACCCACGGAGCCACCTAGGAAGCTCATATATAAGTTAATAATTGTATAGAAACTCACACACAGGCAATTTTAAATCCCTGTTGTTTAGGCCTCTTAAAAGGTGTACGTTCCTTAGTTTAGCTTTGAGCGCCATCTGCTGGCTAAGAAATAGGATGGACAGAATGGTGCCACTATATAGTGAAATGATGAGATGAATTTTATACTTAATATCACAATTTGTGCAACCCAAAGGAAACCATCCATAGCATCTAATGGATTTTTCTTTTTCTCAGATTACTGTTTTGTTGTCTCAAATATCCATTTTACTTAATCAGAACATGAGATTTAGAACTTTACTCTTCAATTCTGGCAACAATATCACAGTTTTTCAACTGACCCTATGCAGATTCGGGGCCAGATAATTCTTTGTTATGGGGGGCTGTTGTTGGCATTGTCGAATGCTTATTGCATCTCTAGCTTCTACCAACCAGATAACCAGGTTTGTTGTTGGTCAGTCACTAATCTCTGTCTGACTCGTTGAGACGCCGTGGACTGCAGCTCACCGAGTTTCCCTGTCCTTCACCATTTCCCCAAGTTTGTTCAACTCATATCCACTGGGTCAAGGATGTGATCCAACCATCTCATACTCTGTCGCCCCCTTCTTCTGGAGCCCCCTTCTTTTGGAGCCTTCAGTCTTTCTCAGCATCAGGGTCTTTCTCAATGAGTCGGCTCTTCTCATTAGGAGGCTCTTCTCATTAGGTGGCCATAGTATTGGAGCTTCAGCATCAATTCTTCCAATGAATGTGCAGAACTGATTTCCTTTAGGAACGACTGGTTTGATCTCCTTGCTGTCCAAGGGACTCGCAAGAGTCTTCTCCAGCACCACAGTTCAAAAGCATGAATTCTTCTGCACTCAGCTTTCTTTGTGGTCCAACTCTCACATCTGTACATGATTATTGGGAAAACCATAGCTTTGACTATACAGACCTTTGTTGGCAAAGTGATATCTCTGCTTTTTAATATATTGTCTAGGTTTGTCATAGCTTTTCTTTGAAGGAGCACGCAACCTTTAACTTCATGGCTGCATTCACCGTCCGCAGTGATTCTGGAGCCCAGGAAATAAAGTCCGTCACTGTTTCCATTTTCCCCCATCTGTTTGCCATGAAGTGATGGGATCAGATACCATGATCTTAACTTTTTGAATGTTGAGCTTTAAGGCAGCTTTTCCACTCTCCTCTCTCACCTTCATCAAGAGGCTTTTTAGTGCCTCTTCATTTAGATGGGAATCCCAGACCACCTGACCTGCCTCTTGAGAAACCTGTATGCAGGTCAGGAAGCAACAGTTAGAACTGGACATGGAACAACAGACTGATTCCAAATAGGAAAAGGAGTACGTCAAGGCTGTATATTGTCACCCTGCTTATTTAACTTGTATGCAGAGTACATCATGAGAAATGCTGGACTGGAAGAAACACAAGCTGGAATCGAGATTGCCAAGAGAAATAGCAATAACCTCAGATACGCAGATGACACCACCCTTATGGCAGAAAGTGAAGAGGAGCTAAAAAGCTTGTTGATGCAAGTGAAAGAGGAGAGTGAACAAGTTGGCTTAAAGCTCAACATTCAGAAAACGAAGATCATGGCATCCAGTCCCATCACTTCATGGGAAATAGATGGGGAAACAGTGCAAACAGTGTCAGACTTTATTTTTCTGGGCTCCAAAATCACTGCAGATGGTGATTGCAGTCATGAAATTAAAAGACGCTTACTCCTTGGAAGAAAAGTTATGACCAACCTAGACAGCATATTCAAAAGCAGAGACATTACTTTGCCGACTGTGAAACTCCAGTACTTTGACCACCTCATGCGAAGAGCTGACTCACTGGAAAAGACTCTGATGCTTGGAGGGGTTGGGGGCAGGAGGAGAAGGGGATGACCGAGGATGAGATGGTTGGATGGCATCACTGACTCGATGGACGTGAGTCTGAGTGAACTCCGGGAGTTGGTGATGGACAGGGAGGCCTGGCGTGCTGCGATTCATGGGGTCGCAAAGAGTCAGACACGACTGAGCGACTGAACTGAACTGAACTGAGGGTGGTGTCATCTGCATATCTGAGGGTGATATTTCTCCCAGTAGTCTAATTGCAGTTTGTGATTCATCCAGCCTGGCATTTGGGATGATGTACTCTGTATAGAAGTTAAGTAATTAGGGTTACAATATACAGCCTTGCCATAGTCCTTTCCCAATTTTGAACCAGTCCATTGTTCCATGTCCAGTTCTAACTGTTGCATCTTGACCTGCATAAAGGTTTCTCAGGAGGCAGGTAAGGTGGTCTGGTATTCCTGTCTTTTGAAGGATTTTTCCAGTTTATTGTGATCCACACAGTCAAAGTCTTTGGCATAGTTTAATTAATGGATTAATTCATTAGTGAAGCAGAAGCAGTTGTTTTTCTGGAATTCTCCTGCTTTCTCTATGATCCAAAAGATGTTAGCAGTTTGATCTCTGGCTCCGCTGCCTTTTCTAATCCAGCTGGAACATCTGGAAGTTCACAGTTCATGTTCTGTTGAAATCTAGCCTGAAGGATTTTTAGCATAATCTTCCTTATGTGAAACGAGCACAATTGTATGTTAGTTTGAACATTCTTTGGCATTTTTCATCTTTGGGATTGGAATGAAAACTGTCCTTTTCCAGTGCTGTGGCCACTTCTGAGTTTTCCAGATTTGCTGGCATACTGAGTGCAGCACTTTCACAACATCATTTCCTAGGATTTGCAGTAGCTCAGCTGGAGTTCCATCACCTCCTCTAGCTTTATTTGTAGTAATGCCTCCTAAAGCCCACTTGACTTTACACTCCAGGATGTCTGGCTCTAGGTTAGTGACCACACCATCATGGTTATCCAGGTCATTAAGAACTTTTTCTGTACAGTTCTGTGTATTCTTGTCACCTCTTCTGAATCACTTCTGCTTCTGTTAGGTCCTTACTATTTCTGCCCTTTATTGAGCCCATCTTTGCATGAAGTGTTCCCGATTCTCTTAAGGAGCGCGCTGGTCTCTCCCTTTCGGTTACTTTCCTCTACCAGGTGCAGCCCCAACTGAGAAAAGCAAAAAGTGCCCCTGGGCCACAGAAGCTTCCCCAGGTGGAGGATCAGTAGATTATCACATCCTTTTTACGCCGGCAGCTTTCTGTGTGAATATTATACCTCTCAACCGAAATACATCTATCTGTTGTGGTTCACATACAGCTAATACTATAAATAGTTTATCAAACATAAAGATACTGAAAATTCATTCACGAAGGGGAAATTGAAGAGAAAGTCTGTAAGAATTTCAGAACTGCCTTGGGTGTTGAATGTGAATTAATTGAAAGAGTGATAAATTTTCTATCTTGGAAAAAAATCTAGTCAAATTTCCCTGTAGTTCAAGGTATGTGACTTACGTAATATAGTCCCATTTAGAAAAAAAGTTATAAAACATTTCAAAATGGAAAAGCTTTAAAATAGTTATTCTCTCTGACTTCATTGTCATGAAATATCACTGTGATATAGTTAAAGGAAAGAGTTAGAAGATGTTCAGATAGAAACACAAAGTGTGTTAGAACATTAGTGTGAGCATGAATTAATAGAGAAAAAGCCCAAACACTCCAATTTGGTGACACAGCAATTTTTATTTCATCTCTATAGCAGTTTGTAGAAATCTTAAATTTATCATAATTTCTGGCATCTAACAAAATAGGAACTCTTAATTTCCATTATTGTAACTAATTTCTATAACATTCTGCTAATATTTTCAAAAATATCTATCAGTTTCTTTTGTCCTTGTTTCTGCTTTCCTCCATAAGCTAAGGTATACTGTCTTCATCTTTACCTTGCAGCCTTTTGTACCTAACTGTTACTGTTACTGTTGTTCAGTCACTCAGTCCTGTCTGACTCTCTGTGACCACATGGACTGCAACATGCCAGGCTTCCCTGTCCTTCACTGTCTCCCTGAGTTTGCTCAAACTCATGTCCATTGAATCGGTGATGCCATCCAACTATCTCATCCTCTGCCACCCTCTTCTCCTTTTGCCTTCAGTCTTTCCCAGGGTCAGGGTCTTTTCCAGTGAGTTGGCTCTTCACATCAAGTGGCCAGAGGTTTGTAGCTTCAGCCTCAGTCTTTCCAATGAAAATTCAGGGTTGATTTCCTTAAGATTGACTGGTTTAATCTCCTTGCATTCCAAGGGACTCTCAAGAGTCTTCTCCAGCACCACCATTCAGAAGCATCAGCTCTTCGGTGCTCGGTGTTCTTTGTAGTCCAACTCTAACATCCATTCATGACTACTGGAAAAACCGCAGCAGTGGACCTTTGTCAGCAAAGTGATGTCTCTGCTTTTTAATACACTGTCTTAGGTTTGTCATAGCTTTTCTTCCAAGGAGCGAGCGTCTTTTAACTTGATGGCTGCAGTTAGTGTCCACAGTAATTTTGGAGCCCAAGAAAATAAAGTCTGTTGCTGTTTCCATTTTTCCCTGTCAGTTTCCCATTAAGTGATGGGACCAGATGCCAGGATCTTAGTTTTTTGAATGTTGAGTTTCAAGCTAGTTTTTTCACTCTCCTCTTTCACCTTCATCAGAGGCTCTTTAGTTCCTCTTCACTTTCTTCCATTAGGGTGGCATCATCTGCATATCTGAGGCTGGTGATATTTCTCCCAACAGTCTTTGATTCCAGCTTGTGATTTATCCATCCCAGCATTTTGCATGATGTACTCTGTGTAGAAATTAAATGGGCAGGGTGACAATATGCAGCCTTAAAAACAAATTATATTTCACAGCATCTATGATTTTAGCCTGCAAATCCAGTGATGACATCTGCTTTCCAAATTACAGTCTGCAGCAAATCCTGAGACTCCAAACTCAGCCGTCTCCAGAGAGGCTAGCACCCAGTCGTCTTCAGCTGCCACCAGCCAAGGCTATGTTCTGCCAGAAGGCAAAATCATGCCGAACACTGTTTTCGTTGGTGGAATTGATGTTAGGGTAATGTATTCATGTTTTCATTTTTTGAAAGTATTTTGTGAATAGTGGGATTTGGGTAGTGTTGTAAACATAAGACTTTTTTTTTAAGTACTTCATGCAGGTTTGGAATTGTTTTTATGTATAACTTTTAGGGGCTAAAAATATCTTTAATATAGATATGTAGTTTGGGGATGCTTGGAGGAGATATTTCCACATCACCAATCTTTATAGTATCATTGAAATTTTTGAATGTTGAATTTTTACTTTTAAAAATCAAATTCTTCTGTATAGATGGATGAAACAGAAATTAGAGGTTTCTTTGCTAAATATGGTTCAGTAAAAGAAGTGAAGATAATCACGGATCGTACTGGTGTGTCCAAAGGGTGAGTAAAACATCTGTTCAATATAAATTATAATAAATATCTGAACTATAGCATGTATAGAATTTCAGAAAAGAAAAATTGAAAACTGGTATTCTAACATTTGTATAAGTGAAATTTGTTGCTTTGTAACTTCTTTCATGTAGAGGATAAGTTTTGCTGCCAACTCTTTTATTTAATCATTTGCCCAATGGCAACCCACTCCAGTACTCTTGCCTGGAAAATCCCACGGATGGAGGAGCCTGGTAGGCTGCGGTCCATGGGGTCGCTAAGAGTCGGACACAACTGAGCAACTTCCCTTTCACTTTTCACTTTCATGCATTGGAGAAGGAAATGGCAACCCTCTCCAGTGTTCTTGCCTGGAGAATCCCAGGGATAGGGGAGCCCGGTGGGCTGCTGTCTGTGGGGTCGCACAGAGTCGGACACGACTGAAGCGACTTAGCAGTAGCAGCAGTGTTTGTATTTAAATATTTCTTTGTCTTCATTTCACATAAGAAGATTAGTCAGTTTTATCAAAGAATTGTTTTCTTCATAAGTTTCACAATATCTTAAATTTTAATGATTTTGCCATAGGTAATAAGTTAAACTCAGATCCATAGGTATGAATTTTTTTTTGTTAATTAAGTTCCTACACTGCCTTAATCTTTGTGAATTCTGACACATATCTGTAGATCAGGGTAGGAAAGTAAAACAGTATTATTTATAGAGAATCTATCATGTACATCTTATAGTTATTTATCTCAGTATATTTTGCATTCTTTATCATTATTTAGTCAGTAATAGAACACTAGTTTTAAACCATGTACTGATACGGTGGTGATTTTATACTTCATCTGTCTGACTTTCTAGCTATGGATTTGTTCATTTTATAATGACGTGGATGTACAGAAGATAGTAGAAGTAAGTAATCTTCTTTTGGAAAAAATCTCTATTATGTTATGGATGTGGTGTTTAGTATTATTTGGGTCCTGAATATATACTCATTCTTTTATAAGATATAGAAATAAATATATTTCTTGTTTGAAATTCAGGCTTGGAATAGTTTACATAACTATCAGAACCTCTGTATTTTTGATTGAGCATCCAGCTTCATGAACTAGAGACAGGAAAGATTAGAGACAGAGAGTAAAGGTTTTTTTTTTTTTTATTCAAATTCCATAACTTCTCAAAATTTTATTAGAGTGAAGATAAGTAAGGTGGTTTCATGCTGATAAGTTTTGATTTGGTATATTCTTACCACTGATCTTACCTGATAATAGTAATTTTAGAGAACTTGGGTATTTTATCAAAGTCTTGGAAGTAAAGACTTGGACATTAATTCTAGTTTTGATACTGTTTTATTTTCAGTCACAGATAAATTTCCATGGTAAAAAGCTGAAACTGGGCCCTGCAATCAGGAAACAAAATTTGTGTGAGTAAAGAAAGGAATTGTTCTTGTTGACACAGTTGTGGCTTTTCAGAGAACTGAAAATAGGCTTTGTTTTCTTTTTACTCTTTAAAAAGGTGCTTATCATGTGCAGCCACGTCCTTTGGTTTTTAATCCTCCTCCTCCACCACAATTTCAGAGTGTCTGGAGTAATCCAAACACTGAAACTTACATGCAGCCTCCAACGTTGATGAACCCTATAACTCAGTATGTTCAGGTAAGAAGTACCTACGTCCTTTTTTTTGATGTGTGTATTATACTAGAGATCTTATTATTGATGCGAGCACCTTAACAATTAAGCCAGTCTTAGTTCTTACCCTCTGTGGAATCATGTCAACAATTTCCATAATAGGTGACAATACTAGCGCTGTTTGAATACTTTTGAATGATGGGACATTTTGTTAGAAATGTCATTCTTGGTGTTGCTCGTTCTTGTTGTTGTTCACTTGCTAAGTCCTTCCAACTCTTTGCAACGCCATGGACTGCAGGACGCCAGGCTCCTCTGTCCTTCACCATCTCCTGGAGCTTGCTCAAACACACGTCCGTTACTTCAGTGATACCAGGCAACCATCTCATTCTCTGTTGTCCCCTTCTCCTCCCACCCTCAATCTTTCCCCTCATTAGGGTCTTTTCCAGTGAGTTGGCTCTTTGCATCAGGTTGTCAATTTGGAGCTTCAACTTCAATATCACTCCTTCAGTGAACAATCAGGGTTGATTTCCTTTAGGATTGACTGGTTTGATCTCCTTGCTGTCCAGGAGACTCTCAAGAGTCTTCTTCAGGACCACAGTTCAAAAGCATCAGTTCCTAAGTACTCATACTTCATGGTCCAGCTCTCACATCCATCCATGACTACTGGAAAAAGCCATAGCTTTGGTTATACAGACCTTTGTCAGAAAAGTGATATCTCTGCTTTTTAATATGCTATCTAGGTTTGTCATAGATTTTTTTCCAAGGAGCAAGCATCTTTTAATGTCATGGCTGCATTCGCTGTCCACAGTGACTTTGGAGCCCAGGAAAATAAAGTCTACCATTGTTTCCATTTTCTCCCATCTATTTGACATTAAGTGATGGGACCAGATATCAGAATCTTAGTTTTTTGAATGTTGAGTTTTAAGCCAGTTTTTCCACTTGCCTTTCACCTTCATCAGGGAGCTTTTTAATTCTTCACTTTCTGCCATTAAGATGGTGTCATCTGCATATCTGAGGTTGGTGATAATTCTTCTGGCAATCTTGATTCCAGCTTGTGATTCATCCCGCCCAGCATTTAGGATGATGTACTCTGTGTAGAAGTTTGTTTATCAGGGTTACCACGTACAGCCTTGCAATACGCCTTTCTCAATTTTGAACTAGTCCATTGTTCTATGTCTGGTTCTAACTGTTGCTTCTTGACTTGCATACAGGCTTCTCAGGAGGCAGATAAGGTGGTCTAGTATTCCCATGTCTTCAAGAATTTTCCTTAGTTTTTTGTGATCCACATTTCAAAGGCTTTAGTATAATCAATGAAGCAGAAGTAGTTGGTTTTCTGGAATTCTCTTGCTTTCTCTATGACCCAAAAGATGTTAACAATTTGACCTCTGGTTCCTCTGCTTTTTCTAAATCCAGCTTGTACATCTGGAAGTTCTTGGTTCACATGCTGTTAAACCCTAACTTGAAGGCTTTTGAGCATTACCTTGCTAGCATGTGAAACAAGCTCAATTATACGGTAGTTCAAACATTATTTGGCATTGCCCTTCTTTGGGATTGAAATGGAAACTAACCTTTTTCAGTCCTGTGGCCACTGCTGAGCTTTCCACATTTTCTGGTATACTGAGTGCAACACTTTAACAGCACCATCTTTTAGGATTTGAAATAGCCCACCTGGAAATCCATCACCTCCACTAGCTTTGTTTGTAGTGATGCTTCCTAAGGCCCACTTGACTTCACACTCCAGGATGCCTGGCTCTAGGTGAGCGACCACATCTTTGTGGTTATCTGGTTCATTAAGACCTTTGTTGCGCAGTTCTTCTGTGTTTTCTTGCCACCTCTTCTGAATCTCTTCTACTTGTGGTAAGTCCTTGGCATTTCTGTCCTTTATTTTGCCCATCTTTGCATGAAATGTTTCCTTGGTGTTATGTTACTTCTTATACTAAGCTTAAATCTGCTTCTATATAGTTTGTAAGTCTTTATCTGAGAACTGATCACTGAGGTACATAGAATTTATCTCTTTATTTTTTCCCCAAATAACTCCTAAAATGCTTGAAGATGGTTTTCTTCATGTGTTTACCTGGTTTATTCTTTCCTGGGGTCAACTAGTCTTTATTTGCAATGATTTCCAGGCGTCTCTTCATACAGATTGTTGATTTCTAGATGTATTGTGGTTCTAACATGGATAAATTTCTGATTATTTAATTATATTTGTAAGTTCTATGAGTTTCGGGCATATAATTTGTCTTGTCTTGATTTCTTTAATATTCAAAGTGAAATTTGGAATACTTGTCTCCTGTTGATAATAAATAACATTTTTTTCTTCCTACTTCAGTTTACCTTCTTCAGTTCAAAAGACATTTTATTCTTAGGAAAAGAAATGAAATAATAGGGAAAAGGCTCTGCAGTGTCTCTCGTTTGTTTGCATTTTTCATCTACCTGAAGTATAGAATATATCTTTTCTTACATAAAAAAAGCTACAAGAAAAGCCCTTCTTGTTCATAAAATTTACCATGAGGTGGTATTACCTATTCTGGTACATTTTTGTATGCTACTACCTAGATATTTTCAGTCAATAAATATTTATTGAAATATATAACACATTGTACTATCTCTTTTCCAGTTTGGGGTTGTACATTGCCCTTAACTTTTAGAAGTAAAACACAGAAAGAGCCAAAATGTCTGTGGGGAATATTCCATGTTACCCCAAAATACTGTCAAAGGAATACAAAACTGCCTACAAATATCTTTACCAAAAAATAGCATACATGTATTAATTTAATGCTAACATGGAAGTCTATTCTAATAGAGCTTCATCGTGACTAAGAAAAACTTCTGGGTAGGAATAAATATACAAAAAAAGATAAACTTGGGCTTGCAAAATCAGTCACTTCCTTTATTTATCTCTTGCTTCTCCCAGCCCAAAAGGCTGACATTTAGTAGAGAATACTTATTTCTTCATGAAAGCATTCACTCAGATAGGATTTTGGATTGGATATAAAAAAATGAATATTTCCTTATTTTCATGTTTTTATTGCATTGGGAATGATAATCCTCCTTTCTGATTTTTAAAAATGTACGTTGTTCATTCATTCTTTCTGTAAACTTTGTTTTCAGGCTTATCCTCCTTATCCAAGTTCACCAGTTCAGGTTATCACTGGATATCAGCTGCCTGTTTATAATTATCAGGTAATTTAATAAGGAAATTTAATAGGGATCAAAATTATTTACTTTGGAATATTATTTAGGCCTTTATGTAAATTTCCCTAATAGTTTGTCATTTAAAGTAGTTGAGTGTGCCTAAAATTTAAGGAAAAACAGAATTAGTCTAGAATTAGGGTTCTCTATTATTTAGAATAAGAGAATAATATTTGGACAGAAATGAGCTTAGCAAGCTTTCTCTTGTACTGTCTTACAAGTTTTGGTGTCCTCTTCTATATTTCAACATGTAGTCTTCATCTTTGCTGTCTAATAGCTAAAACATACAGGCTGAATCTTATGAGTCTTTATAGAGGCATAGGTTGAAATAAAATGATTACTCAGTTCTTATTGCATTTAATTGCAATTATGTTTGATAATGTTTATTTTAGCTGGCTACTAGAATTTCTGTCCATAAATAGGACCATATCTGTGACGCTATCGTAATAAAGTCAAAGAGCTACTGTCTCTTGAGTTTTCCTGAAAACCAACTCCAGAAAACTGAGAAAAAGATGGAGTTAATATATGAAAGTAACAATAAAATCATACATATCATAAAGTACTTTTCTCTTCCGTTTTCTTTTGTTATAACAAGCTCAAGGAAACCAGCACCAGTACCTCAACATTGTCTATTTCAGATCCTTGTGTCAGTGTAAAGCAATATTTAAGTGAGCAGTCTTTTTTTTTTTTCTTTCTTTTTTTTTTAAGATGCCACCACAGTGGCCTGCTGGGGAACAAAGGAGTTACGTTATTCCTCCGGTAAGGTGAAGTAGCCGAGCATGTACTTCCTGTTCTGTATTTTTAAAGTATTTTACTGTTAGGTATTTCTTGACCCTTGCCATATCAAGTATGCCTGGAAATATTTTAAATGCCCTTTTACTTTATGTGTTACATTTCTTTGCAACTCAAGTATGTGTATGTGTGTGTGTATATATATATATATATACACACACATATACACACACACACACACACACACACTCCCATGGGAGAAACTGTGGGTTTTTTTTCTCAGATTATTTTGTCTGTAAAGTAATGGCCGCCCTGCATACACCGGTGCTCAGAATATGTAGCCAAGAAAGGTAGTACTAATACCTGTGCTACTTCTAACTCCAAGAATTTATAATTAATATTGAATCTGCCTTGAGTTTTCTAGCCAAAAAAAATCTGTTGAGAGAAGCAAAAATGTTTTGCTCTCAACAGTGTTGTATAAGAAAATGAATAAAACAAAAGAGGAAGCTACCTCTAAAATATCTGAGTCTTTGTTACCTTCTGTCTTTTAGATATTTGAAGGACATACGTGAGCACAAATTCTCAGGCACTGGGAAATTCCCTTCCCATACTATATGTTGAAGTTTCTGACAGAAATTCTTCTTCTAATTCTGATTATGTTGACATTTCATAAGATTCCCATATTGCATTTCAACTATTTAGTTTAAAATAGTTTCTGAAATAATGTAATTGAACTTAAGAACAATACACATTTAAACTTTCAGTATGAGCTCACTATTTTGAAGAATATCTAACGTACATCTCTTTAATTACACTTTTATCCTTTTAAATGTAGGCTTATACAACCATTAACTACCACTGTAATGAAGTTGACACAGGAGCTGAAGTTTTGCCCAGTGAATGCTCAGTTCATGAAGCTGCTCCATCCTCTGGAAATGGCCCACAAAAGGCAAACATCGAATTTTGTTCATTAACGTTTATATTTCTATATGTACTTTTTTTAAGTTTTAATAATGGCTGTTTGAGAAATAGGTATCTTTGCTCAAATTTAAACATAATATAAAGAGCTTGAGTTACTGACTAAAAGCTTTACTATTTACATAAAAGTTAATGAAATTCTAGGTACCCGAAAACCAGTTACTGATTCAGTTGTCCTTCCCTTTCTTCCATTTTCATTGGGTTTTTTGGGTTTGTTTTTTAACCATAGTTTAATAAATATTAACATGGTTTGACAGAGTTCAACGGGTAGTTTTCCTCAGGAATCCTACTCTTCAGAAGAGGGGTCAATGTGGCTTCTGTCTGCCTGCCTTTCACCGGTTCAGGCACTTGCTTAGGTGGGCCACGCTGCACAGCTGTTCACGGCATTCTCACCGCAGCGTCCCATGGGGCAGTCCTCAAGAGTGCTGGGCTCACTAGTAGTGGAAAGACTTAAATAGAGGGGTTTCTTTTTATCATTTAGAGCAAATCCTTGTAATAATCTCTCATTTTTGAATTCTCTGTGTTTTGAACGGGTGAGGATGTGAAAAGTAATTGATCTGACTGGAATATGCATAACACTGAACGATTCCTGTTAACAGTAAACAATTCCCATTGGAGTATGTGTACTTCCTTCATGTATTTCTCAATGGAAAAAATTTTAAATTACTGAACTCTGCAGTGAAAATGGAGAAGGCAGTGGCAGCCCACTCCAGTATTCTTGCCTGGACAATCCTAGGGGCGGGGAAGCCTGGTGGGCTGCCCTCTGTGGGGTCGCACAGAGTTGGACACGACTGAAGCGACTCAGCAGTAGCATCAGCAGTGAAAATAATCCCAGATTTGTTATACAATTTGAAAAAAAAAAAAAACACCAAAATAACTTATATTATCAGAGTTTAACCTGAATAAATGTTTCTTGAAATGTTGAGGGCTCATTATTTCCAGTCTAACAGGAAAATTTAAAGAGACTTAAAAACAGGTATCTGAAGGCTTGACTAATCTTTCTAAACCAGTACTCTTAAGTTTCTGACACAATTCTTAAATATGGTATAAAAGTTACATACTATGTGACGTGGTAAAAATGAAAAAATTGCATGACAGTTCTTTAGAAATAAGTGTATGTATCAGTCAGCTTTTTCAAAAAGCTTGTTACCAGTGAGTGAAGGAATGAATAGTCTTTACTGAAAACTTCTGTGTTTCAGAAATCCGTGGACAGAAGCATACAGACGGTGGTATCCTGTCTGTTTAATCCAGAGAACAGACTGAGAAACTCTGTTGTCACTCAAGACGACTACTTCAAGGTATTAAAATAAAAATATGTAGGATAAAAAGAACACCTGTCACCCATAAAGCATCTTTTTTTTCTTGTGGTATACGTATATTTATATATATATTGAGCTTACATAGGACTTCCCTGGTGGCTCAGAGGTTAAAGCGTCTGCCTCCAATGTGGGAGACCCGGGTTCGATCCCTGGGTCGGGAAGATCCCCTGGAGAAGGAATGGCAACCCACTCCAGTATTCTTGCTTGGAGAATCTCATGGACTGAGGAGCCTGGTGGGCTGCAGTCCATGGGGTCACAAAGAGTTGGACACGACTGAGTGACTTTACTTACTTACTGAGCTTACATAGAGCATATAATTGAACTCTTCGCTTTTGACTGTAGCCTGAGAGTGAGTTTTAAGTAGCAGTGTATCTGCTTAAATCTTGGTATAGTGAAGAAATCTTTAGCAGAAGCGTATGATTTAGGGACTAAACAGCAACAATAATACTATAATTCAAAGGGTTCTTGAAAGTTGACCAAATAGGAAAAGAAAATTTTAGATACCGGAAACAAAACTTACAGTACGTGGATGTTGGACTAAGGAGAAGGAATTGGATTTGGATACTCAGATGAGGCACTTGAACCTCTTGTGGAAGATGTAAGTGAAGTAGTAAAAAGAGCTGAGTAGAAAGAAAATTGATTCAGAGTTGGTAAAGTGGAGAAGAATGTGGGTGTTAGAATTTAAGAAAGTGTCTATAGTTTCTGATCCTAGTGCTATCACCTTGGACAAATCACTTAAATCTTACTAAGGCTCTAGTTTTTACAAGTCTGAAATGAGTCTCCAAGATCCCTTTAGTTTTCAGTCTCTGAATATGGAAAGGAACTTGTCACTTCACCAAAGGAAGAATAATGTGCTTTAGTAAAGGCAAGTTTTTTGTTGTATTTTTACAGCAGGCTTATTGAGATACAATTTTCATACTCTGCAATTCACCCATTTAAAGTGTGCAATTTAATACTTCATAGAATATGCACAGAGTTGTACAATCATAACTACAATAAATTTTAGAGTATTTTGATCACCTCCAAAATAACGCTCCCTACCCATCAGTCACTCTTTATTCTCCTCAACTCTCTAGCCTTCAGTTCAGTTCAGTCGCTCAGTCGTGTCTGACTCTTTGTGACCCCATGAATAGCAGCACGCCAGGCCTCCCTGTCCATCACCAACTCCCAGAATTCACTCAGACTCACGTCCATCAAGTCGTGATGACATCCAGCCACCTCATCCTCTGTTGTCCCCTTCTCCTCCTGCCCCCAATCCCTCCCTCTTTAAGAATTTGCCTGTTGTGAGTGTTTCATGTCAATAGAATAATACATGTTACCTTTTGTGACTGACTTCCACCAATTGGAATGTTTTTGAGGCTCATCAGTGTTACAGCATGTATTAGTACTTCATTTCCTTTTTATTTATGGATCTACCAGTTTGTGGTTTATCAATTCATCACTTGATAGACATTTGGGTTGTTTTCCACTTTGAGGCCCTGATGAGTAATGGTATGAACATTTGTATACTAATTTATGTGTGGACATAGGTTTTTATTTCTCTTGGGTATATACCTAAGAATGAAATTGCTGAGTCAAATAGTAACTATGTTTAACTTTCCAAGGAGCTGCCAGAATTTTTCCAAAATGCAGCATTTTACATTAAAAGGGAAATTTTAAACCATTGCTTTGTATCTTAAAACAGGGAAAAGCGAATAGCTTTTTTCCATCAATGAATGGAAATAGAATAAAACTTAAAGCATTTTTAGAAGTACTTAGGGCTTCCTTTAATACAAAAGACTAGAACTGCAGCAGAATTAAGTTCTTAGCCATCTTCTCAATAGGGAGTAGACTTAGTCATTTAAAGTTGACTTTTGTTCTCTTGTTTTTCGTTGTACATAGATAGTAAATTTAAAAGGAAAGAATTGGGGGCTCTGTGACAGCTTACTTTGTCCAAGGTTCTGAAGGTTAAACAGGCAGTACTAACGGATTTGTTTGTAAAACAGAAACTGTTTAACCAGCCAGTCTTTAAACTTGACTTTTACCTGGTATTAAGCAAAAGTCTGGAGAAGGAAATGGCAACCCACTCCAGTACTATTGCCTGGAAAATCCCAGGGATGGAGGAGCCTGGTGGGCTGCAGTCCACGGGGTCGCTAAGAGTCGGACACAACTGAGTGACTTCCCTTTCACTTTTCACTTTCATGCATTGGAGAAGGAAATGGCAACCCACTCCAGTGTTCTTGCTGGAGAATCCCAGGGACGGCGGAGCCTGGTGGGCTGCTATCTATGGGGTCGCACAGAGTCAGACACAACTGAAGCGAAAAGCAAAAGTCTGGAGAAGGAAATGGCAACCCACTCCAGTACTATTGCCTGGAAAATCCCAGGGATGGAGGAGCCTGGTGGGCTGCAGTCCACGGGGTCGCTAAGAGTCGGACACAACTGAGTGACTTCCCTTTCACTTTTCACTTTCATGCATTGGAGAAGGAAATGGCAACCCACTCCAGTGTTCTTGCCTGGAGAATCCCAGGGACGGCGGAGCCTGGTGGGCTGCTATCTATGGGGTCGCACAGAGTCAGACACAACTGAAGCGACTTAGCAGCAGCAGCAAGCAAAAGTCTACCTTTGAAGCTTACAAAGTTTTCTGCTCCTCTGAGCGAAGAGTTAGAAGTTGTCTAGCATCTAGACCTGTTTATTTTGATTAGCTAAATGTTGTTACTGTTTTAATTGATTTTAAATGTATTAAGGCAGGATATGGAGAAGGAAATGGCAACCCACTCCAGTTATTTTTGCCTGGCAAATCCAATGGACAGAGGAGCCAGGTGGGCTACAGTCCATGATGTCGCAAAGACTCGGACACAACTGAGCATTCACACAACGCAGGATATACCCTCTTTCCGTGATAAATTCCACTCTTAATTCCAGCCCCTTCATAATCTTTCATACCCTGTCTTATTTTTTAAAATACTTGAGTTTGTGACCACTTTTATGGACTTTAACCTAAATAGGATATTACCCTGTTAACACGTTACATAATTTCCAGATGCTACCCTTTATATGATAGCAGAATTTAATTCCTAGGAAAAGGACACAATTAAACTGACAGCCTAGAGAAGAAAATACTTTTGTTATGTTATTACTGGTTCTCAAACTTCCCTGGTTGTTCAGATGGTAAAGCATCTGCCTACAATGCAGGAGACCCAGGTTCAGTCCTTGGGTCGGGAACATCTCTTGGAGAAGGGAATGGATTTAGAGATACCAAGGGAAAATTTCATGTAAAGATGGTCTTGATAAAGGACAGAAATAGTATGGACCTAACAGAAGCAGAAGATACTAAGAAGAGGTGGCAAGAATACACAGAAGAACTGTACAAAAAAGAGCTTCACGACCAAGATAATCATGATGGTGTGATCATTCACCTAGAGCCAGACATCCTGGAATGTGAAGTCAAGTGGGCCTAGAAAGTATCACTACGAACAAAGCTAGTGGAGGTGATGGAATTCCAGTTGAGCTCTTTCAAATCCTGAAAGATGATGCTGTGAAAGTGCTGCACTCAATTTGCCAGCAAATCTGGAAAACTCAGCAGTGGCCACAGGACTGGAAAAGGTTAGTTTTCATTCCAATCTCAAAGAAAGGCAATGCCAAAGAATGCTCAAACTACTGTACAACTGCACTCATCTCACACACTAGTAAAGTAATGCTCAAAATTCTCCAAGCCAGTCTTCAGCAGTAAGTGAACCATGAGCTTCCAGATGTTCAAGCTGGATTTAGAAAAGGCAGAGGAACCAGAGATCAAATTACCAGCATCCGCTGGATCATGGAAAAAGCAAGAGAGTTCCAGAAAAACACCTATTTCTGCTTTATTGACTATGCCAAAGCCTTCGACTCTGTGGATCACAATAAACTGTGGAAAATTCTGAAAGAGATGGAAATATCAGACCACCTGACCTGCCTCTTGAGAAACCTATATGCAGGTCTGGAAGCAACAGTTAGAACTGGACATGGAACAACAGACTGGTTCCAAATAGGAAAAGGAGTACATCAAGGCTGTATATTGTCATCCTGCTTATTTAACTTCTATGCAGAGTACATCATGAGAAACGCTGGGCTGGAAGAAGCCCAAGCTGGAATCAAGATTGCCAGGAGAAATATCAATAACCTGAGATACGCAGATGACACCACCCTTATGGCAGAAAGTGAAGAGGAACTAAAGAACCTCTTGATGGAAGTGAAAGAGTGAAAAAGTTGGCTTAAAGCTCAACATTCAGAAAACGAAGATCATGGCATCTGGTCCCATCACTTCATGGGAAATAGATGGGGAAACAGTGGAAACAGTGTCAGACTTTATTTTTTGGGGCTCCAGAATCAATGCAGATGGTGATTGCAGCCATGAAATTAAAAGATGCTTACTCCTTGGAAGAAAAGTTATGACCAACCTAGATAGCATATTCAAAAGCAGAGACAGTGCTTTGCCAACAAAGATCCGTCTAGTCAAGGCTATGGTTTTTCCTGTGGTCATGTATGGATGTGAGAGTTGGACTGTGAAGAAGGCAGAGCGCCGAAGAATTGATGCTTTTGAACTGTGGTATTGGAGAAGACTCTTGAAAGTCCCTTGGACTGCAAGGACTGCAGTCCATTCTGAAGGAGATCAACCCTGGGATTTCTTTGGAAGGAATGATGCTGAAGCTGAAGCTCCAGTACTTTGGGCACCTCATGCGAAGAGTTGACTCATTGGAAAAGACCCCGATGCTGGGAGGGATTGGAGGCAGGAGGAGAAGGGGATGACAGAGGATGAGATGGCTGGATGGCATCATGGACTGAATGGACGTGAGTCTGAGTGAACTCCGGGAGGTGGTGATGGACAGGGAGGCCTGGCGTGCTGCGATTCATGGGGTTGCAGAGTCAGACACGACTGAGCGACTAAACTGAACTGAACTGGTTTTCAGCTCCATCCCTCTTTGTAAGGCCTCATTTCGTCTATCTGCACATCTGCTGGCAAGAAAGTGAAAGGAAATTTTTGCATATACTTTAGTTTTTCTATTCATTTCCTTAAAAATTACATATCTTCATTATAGCTTAAGGATATGCCTTTAAAGATGCCAAAACTTGTATCTTTTAATCTAAAAGCATAGATTGAAATGGAGTGCTCTTCTCAAGCCATCATAAAGCCATGATTTCTGTTAGATGTGTTTTAGTAAAAATAAAACTTTTAAAAATTACATGTTTTTCACCAGCTGTCTCTGGGACATCAGTGCAGAATCATGCATTAATAAGAATCTACATATTAGAAAACTCTGTAGATTTCTAAGTCCTCTTTTTCTTTGTTTTTTAACTGAATTGTTGAATATAACTTATCATTGGTATATTTGTTATCTGAAGAATGCTTTCACAAAAGGATCATTTTTCTCTCATTATTTATAGTTTTAAATCTAAAAAATTGCTTTCTTTTAAGTAATTTTCAAGTCTCTTAGGTCATAATGATAATAGGAATTTTCAATGAAATTAAAATGGACTATTTCTGTCTTTTCTAGGATAAAAGAGTTCATCACTTTAGAAGAAGTCGGGCAGTGCTTAAGTCTGTTTGATCCTCTCTGCTAACTTTCTAGTCTCATTGGAAGTCACAGGTTTTGAATAGTAAGAGACTGAAAGTTTTCCACTATTATAGAAATTTAATTCTGAATTTTGATAAATCACACTCAGACTTTCTATATGTTATATTAGATTGTTTAGTTTTATTTTACATTGCAACTTTTTCATTAGACATTAGAAACTGGTTCTTTGTTGAATGTATAGTTAAAAGTAAAAAAATAATTGAGACTGAAAAGAATAACTTTAAGATATATCTGTAAGGGTTTTTACTTGACATTTAAGAGTTTAAAACAAATGCTGATTTTTTTGGAAAAAAAAATTGTTTTAGGAAACCTATTTTGAAAGGTCAGAATTTTGATAGTTTAAATCCAAGCACTTCACTTCTCCAACAAGTACCTATGAACAGTACAATATCTGCAATATTGTGCTTTTATGATTTGTCTAGAAATTTACCACAAAAGCAGAGTTTTTAAAACTGCATTTTTAATCAGTGAAACTCAATATATAGTTAGCTTTATTGAAGTTTTCCTTATCTAAACCCAGTAAAACAGATTCTAAACAAACAGGCCAATCAGTGGGTCTTATGTTTATTACTTCAAAATACCTTATCTTTTATCTAGAATCCACACGTAGAAATATCCGATTGGGATGGTAATTAGGATAACTAAAATTCTGGGTCAAAATTTTTTTAAAAGAATCTAAAACAAACTTAACTTTTCTAGGTACATAAAATTCTTAGTTGAGTTACCATTCTCCTTTTTTCTTTTACTTTTTTTTTTCCTTGAAATGCTAAACTCAATGGCTGTATTTTAAATTGTGCAAAATATTGGTATTAAAGAAGTCTGAAACTTGATGTCACTTAAAAGTTAATCAGAGTATCTGAAAGGAATTTTTATAAGAAACATTAAAATATTAGTTATTTGTTAAAGAACAGATAGATTTTTATTTTTATTTTTTTAGCCTGTTATCTTTCTTTTTTTTTTTTAAGTAAAATACGTCCAGAAGAGTCAGAGTAGTTTTGATGTTTCTAAACCACAAAAGTTGTTCAGTAATAAGCATATCCCAAAAATACACTTGAGTTAGTTAATCCATTTTTAGATGAGGTGGCTCCTCCTTAGACATTATAAATCGTGACAAGCAACTAGAGATCCAGAGCCCCTTTGCTATACCCACAGTCTTGCTTTTCCAGTCTCCACCGTTCTTGCAGGAGGTTTGCTCCTGGAACAGCGATGTAAAGGAAAGAAGTAGTAGTATAAGCAGTTTGAAGGTTAAGCCTTGGAAAGAAAGAGTAGCAGTGGATAATCCCTTCCTAAGGGAGTCACTGGTAGCAGCATCGTGTGACCTGCCATGGGTTTAGAGGAGCTTCCTGACTTTTCTTTCTTGGGCCAGCCCCTTCATTAAAACATGGAAACTCCATATAGCCCTGTCCTAATGAAGCTTCCATGGGCCATGCCATCAGTGCTCATTGTCTTATCATTCCTAATAATTTTCAATCTGAATTTGAAGGGAAGAATCTTTTAACTTATGATACCCAAGAGGGCTTTCTTACACCTCAGAATTTGAAAGTGCCCTGAAATTTGTTCTTTTAAAAATTCTCTATACTTTTTTTGTGTGTGCTATAACATTCTTACATGTATTATTCTGTGATTAAATCTCCAGGTTACTATAAATGATACCTAAATTCTAAAGAGCCAATTCTCATTATTCCAGTATGACCTTATTCCCTTAAGAAAAAGGGAATAAACATTTTGTCTGCTATTTTGCTGGACTGAAGTATTTAAAAGAGTAAGGTAGAAAGAAGAGACAAAATCCTGAGCCTTTCAAAATGGAAAATTAATTTTAAACTTAAAAGTGTGTTCCTATTACCTATGCTGATACTGTCTTTGCATAAATAAATAGAAATAAACATTTTTCAGAAGTGTTTTGACCTGCTTACTCATCTCATATTATCTTTAAAAAATGGTGAGAATTTGGGTGGGTAGTATGTGACAAGGTTTAGTGAGACCCTTGAAATTCAGAAGTGTAGATATTGTTCGTTTCTTAAATCTGTCCAAGTTAGTTTATAAGAGCACATTTTGGTACATTGTAGTTTTGTTGCTTTATCTTATTGAAGCTGAGATATTTTCATGAGGAAATAATTTCTTTTTTTGATTCTTTATTTGGTTAGTTCGGACCTAGCTAAAATAAAGTTTATAACATTTTGGGACCCTAAAACTAGACCATGTATGTATCTTAAAACTGTTGCTTTAAATATGCTTGATAATTTAAGCACATTTGCAGCTAAGGATTACCACAAAATTCACAACAAAGAGCCAAGCCATAGGATGGAAAAAAATTTTATACCACGCTTTTTTTTTTAAGTTGCAAATTATGGCAAAAATCAACTATAAACTTTGGTCACTCCTGTAAGAAACTTATTCTGTCTGCTTTCTTTTTATCTAATAAGAACATGTTATCCTTGTAATTGTTCAAAATAACTATCCAGTATTGATTAACACCCTTGAATTGCAAGGAAGTCATTGGGTTTAGTTTATAAAACCTTGTGCCCACCTGTCTAGAATTCTCTTGGTTGTCTTTAAAGGTGAGCTCATAAAACTGGGCTGCCACATCGCTTAATTGTTCTCCCTCCTTTCAGTGGCTGTTTGGAGGTAATAAGGAGCAGCAATGATAAGATAGCATGCCCCTCTGCTTTCACGAAGAAACACCAGAGAGGGTGGGAGGCCATGAGGCAGGGAAAGCTTCCCGTTGGCCAAGCCTTAGCGACAGGCCCAGCTGCTGAGCATGGCCATTGGGTCCCCGGAGCATGCCGAGACGAAGGTTGCTCCTGCATATATTGTGGTAACTGTGGGGTCTAGCTTTTCCCACCGTGATATGTAGTGTGTTTCTCTGTGTGTAACCGGATATTTTTGAGCAGTTCCTCACCACCCATCATCAAAGATTGCGTTTTCCATCTGTAGATGGTACATTTGGTAGTGGAACACAATAAACATAAGTCAAAACTATAAACGTGCGTTTTTGCATGCTCATACAGAAATTCAGTCTGCATAGCAAAGAAATGATAGGTGATTCTGCATTACATTCAGAGTTAAAGACATCTGTCCAATATGGCTGTAGCTGTGGGCCAATACCAGAAAAATGCAAAAAAAAAAAAAATCATCTCTTGATAGAAAAACTGAAGCTATCACTGTACAATTAGCTCTCTCTGTGGTGGCTGTATTTTATGTTTTTAACTGGTCTGAAAAATTTTCCAGTTGAGTCTCCAGTTCATTTTCCCAAGACACATGGGGGCTTTGTATCTTATATTCACCTCTATTAAGGCTGTGTGCCAGGAATATGCCTTTTTCATATAATGAAATCCTAGATATCAGTTCGCTAGGTCCTTAACATTAGAACAAGTGCTTGCATTACTGGGATGTTGGGAATCATGAAATCTCTTTATAAATTTGAAGCAATAGTAACATTTCAAGCTGTTCAGAAAGTTGAAGGTATTAACCCTTAGTTCTCTCTTTTTTTTTTTTTTAACAACAAAAAAACTAGCAAAACCACATTAAGGCTGTAGTTATATATATTGTCTTTCCCCAGAATAAAATGAATAGAGATACACTATATTCTGGTTCACCATTGGGTAAAACTATTTACCGTAGAAGAAAGTCAGGGCAGACACACAACGGTCAGTGCTGGGAAAGCCAGATCAGCTGTTTCCAGTGGGCTCGTCCCCTCTGCCATGCATACAAATGTTGAGCATAGTTCATATTACCAACCTATACCCATCCCCTAGAATAAATCTGACTGGGCCAGTGAGAATAGGAGGAGTGACTTAAAATACTGAGGCCATTTTCTCTTCATTTTTACCTAAGCTAGACCTCCTTCAGAGTGTCAGTATAAGTTTGAACAATATTAAAATAGCGTAACTGCTATTGAGGGCAGGAGGAGAAGGAGGAAACACAGGATGAGATGGTTGGATGGCATCATGGGCGCAGTGGACATGAATTTGAGAGAGTGAAAATAGAGTGAAGGACAGTCAAGCCTGGTGTGCTGTAGTCCATGGGGTCACAAAGAGTTGGACTGAACAACAACAACATACCTGCTGAATGAGTAAAGCTCAACTGCGCTTTTTCCTGAATGTGACGTGGTTGCAGCTCATTATTTTGGTTCGTGATAGGTCTGTCTTTGACAAAAAACCCATACACTGCCGTGCAAGGTTTTATCTGTGATTAGGTCAGCTTCGTAGGATGTCAGAGGACACTGAAACCACCGCCCGGGCTGCTCTTCAGAGATTCAGACTCCTGGGCCCCAGGCTCAGACACACTTACTCTGCAGACATGGGTGGGCTCAGTAACATGCAAGTTTCTGAAAGTTGCGTGGGTTGAGCTCTGTGACATTCACTTTGAGAAGTACTACCCCAGGTGGGAGTATCTCAGTTACCATCTCAGGCTACTTCTGAGGATAGCTGAATTTGGAGAACAGCTCTATCAGGCCCATTTTGATTTCATCATAAATTTTATTGGCTTAATCTTTCCCTGCCAAGCCTGTGCCCAGGAGTGCCAATTGTCCAGGGGTGACTCAAGAATAGGTAGAAAAGTGAGTCGAATGAAGTCTGAAAGTCAAGCCTTGTGACCAAAAGTGAATGGTAAGTGACTGCAGGAGAAAAGCTGAAGTTGAGGCCAGGCACGTGGTCAAGGGTGAGGGACTGGCCTCAGCTGGGAGGGCAGGGTGGAGGTTTTGGAGGCCAAGATACCGTATTTGCTTCCTGGAGGAAAGACCAATGTCTTTGGCCCACTTGGCCAATTTTAATAACATATAACTGAAGTTTAGAAAAGTATGGCTTTAACTCTTGAGAGTCCCTTGGACTGCAAAGAGATCAAACCAGTCCGTCCTAAAGGACATCAGTCCTGGATGTTCGTTGGAAGGACTGATGCTGAAGCTGAAACTCCCAATACTTTGGCCACCTGATGTGAAGAGCTGACTCATTTGAAAAGACCCTGATGCTGGGAAAGACTCAGGGCAGGAGGAGAAGGGGATAACAGAGGATGAGATGGTTGGATGGCATCACCAACTCTATGGACATGAGTTTGGGTAAACTCCGGGAGTTGGTGATGGACAGGGAGGCCTGGCGTGCTGCAGTCCATGGGGTCACAAAGAGTCGGACACAACTGAGCGACTGAACTGAGCTGAAATGATGGCCTGTTGTTTCTCCTATTCCTGCCTTGGAATGAACTAAGATGTCTCATTCTTAGATTATTAGTAACACATCAATATTGGAAATATGTTAAAAAAATCAAGTTCCAGAAACAGTTTTGAGCATAATGAAATCTGAATTGTGTTTGTGTGTGTGTTTTAAAAAATTCACCCACAATTCATGTTGAAGAGTGTAGGAATAAGTATACTTTAAAGAATAATAAATACCCCAGTTAGCTTAAGAAACATCTACCAATAAACAGCAATTCCCTCAAAAAATAAAATATTCCCTTAATTTAAAAATTCCCTATATGTCTTCCTGCCTTTTTCTCCCTAACAAGTTAGCCGCTAAATTGAAGTTTAGTTTAATTATCCACTAACTCTTTTGTTTCTTTTCACATGTGTTTTTAGATGCCTTTAAATTATTTCACTTTTGGGGGGATTTTGTTTGTTTATTTAAAGACTTATTTTAGAGCAGTTTTTTTGGTTCATAGCAAAACTGAGGGGAAGGTACACAGATTTCTCATGTACCTGCTGACCTCACACGTGCACAGCATTCCCCATTCTCAACATCCCCCTACAGAATGACAACATCCCCCCACAGAATGACAACATCCCCCTACAGAATGTGGTTGTGGTTAGAACTGATGGACCATTGACACATCTTAGTCACCCCAAATCCATGGCTTACTTCAGGGTTCACTCTTGGTATTGTGCGTCCTATAGGTTTGGACAAATGCATGACGTGACTCCACCATACAGAGTATTCTCACTGGCCTGTAAATCTGTTCTCCACCTGTTTGTTCAACCTTACCCCGACTCCCAACCCTGGCAACCACTGTTCTTTCTCTCTGCAGAGTTTTGCCTTTTCTGGAATTTCATATAATTGGAATTTTACAGGATGTAATCTTTGCAGACTGGCTTCTTTCACTTATTGACACACATTTCTTTCCTTCATGTCTTTTTATGTCTTGATGGTGTACTTTTTAGCGCTGATGAATAACATCGTGCTGTCTAGATGTACCGTAGTTTATCCTTTCACTACTAAAAGCATCTTGGTCACTTAAGTTTTGGCAATAAAGCTGCTGTAAACATCTGTGTGCAGCTTTCTGTGCGTGTGGGAGTTTTCAGATCGTTCGGGTAAATACCCAGAGTGAGGTTGCTGAGTCATACTGTAAGCGTAGATCGAGTTTTCTAAGAGACCTCCAGACTGCCTCCCAGAGCAGCCGCCCGTTCTGCGTTCCCACCAGCAACGAAGGAGAGTCCCTGTGCTCCACACCCTTGCCAGCGCTTGGTGGTGTCCGTGTGGCAGATTCTTTTCGTTCTAGTGAGTGTGTAGGGGTATCTTACTGTTTCAGTTCACATTTCCTAGGTGGCATATGATGCGGAGTACCTTTTCCTGTCCTTATTTGCCATCTGTGTATTTTCTTTGGAGAAGTGTCCGTTAAGGTCTCTGGCATATTTTTGAATTGAGTTGTTTGTTTTCTTATTGAGTTTTAAGAGTTCTTCATATTTTGGGGAAATGGTTGTTTATCAGATGTACCTTTTATTTTTACTTTCCCCTCCAGGATATTTCAGATGTACCTTCAGAAAAAACGCTCTACCAGTCTGTGATGTGCCTTCTCATTCCCTTGAGAGTATCTTTTGCGGAGCAGATGGTTTTAATTTTAACAAAGTCTAACATCGATTATTTCTTTCATGGGTCATGATGTTGCATATGGACAGTCGTCACCATACCCAGGGCCATCTAGGTTTTCTCCTGTGAAATCTTAGGGCTTTTCCAGTTTTGCATTCTACATTTAGATATGTGATCCATTATGAGTTAGATTCTTTTTTTTGTTGTTAACACATGGATGTCCAGTTGCTGCAGCATCATGTGCTGAAAAGACCGGCTTTGCTCCTTTGCATTGCCATTGCCACCTCTGTTAAAAATCAGTTGACCACACTTTTTGGATCTTCTTCTGTGCTCACTGTTTTGTTCCATTGATTTTGTTCTTCCTTTTCTTTCTTTCCATTCTTCCCTTCTTCCTTCCTTTTTCTTTCTAACATTTTAACAGCTGTATTAAAGTTGTATAACTAGTGTGCATTAAGCTACATATATTTAAGTTGAAAATTTGATGAGTTTTGACATACACACAAACATACACCCCCCCCCCATCCATTCTTCCCTTCTTCCTTCCTTTTTCTTTCTAACATTTTAACAGCTGTATTAAAGTTGTATAACTAGTGTGCATTAAGCTACATATATTTAAGTTGAAAATTTGATGAGTTTTGACATACACACAAACATACACCCCCCCCCCTTCACAGTAATCAAGACAAATAGCATTGCCATCACCTCTCTGTAACTCATTCCCCACTCGCCCCCAGCTACTGCTTTTTATCACTATAAACTTGTTTTATCACTATAAACTTGTTTTACACTCTCTAGAATTCTGTATAATGGGATTGTACAGAGTGTTCTTTTACACCTGGCTTCTTTCTGCATGATTACGTTTAGATTCATCCGTGTTGTTGCGTGTATCAGTAGTTTCTTTCTTTTGTTGCTGTGTAATATAAGGCTTCCCAGGTGGCTTCAGTTCAGTTCAGTCGCTCAGTCACGTCTGACTCTTTGCAACCCCATGAATCGCAGCACGCCAGGCCTCCCTGTCCATCACCATCTCCCGGAGTTCACTCGGACTCACGTCCATCGAGTCCGTGATGCCATCCAGCCATCTCATCCTCTGTCGTCCCCTTCTCCTCCTGCCCCCAATCCCTCCCAGCATCAGGGTCTTTTCCAATGAGGTGGCCAAAGTACTGGAGCTTCAGCTTTAGCATCATTCCTTCCAAAGAAATCCCAGGGTTGATCTCCTTCAGAATGGACAGAGAAGACTCTTGAGAGTCCCTTGGACTGCAAGGAGATCCAATCAGTCCATCCTAAAGGAGATCAGTCCTGGGTGTTCAGTGGAAGGACTGATTCTGAAGCTGAAACTCCAATACTTTGGCCATCTCATGCGAAGAGTTGACTCACTGGAAAAGACCCTGAGGCTGGGAGGGATTGGGGGCAGGAGGAGAAAGGGACGACCAAAGATGAGATGGCTGGAGGGCATAACCAACTTGATGGACTTGAGTCTGAGTGAACTCCGGGAGTTGGTGATGGACAGGGAGGCCTGGCGTGCTGTGATTCATGGGGTTGCAAAGAATCGGACATGGCTGAGCAACTGAACTGAACTCAACTGAATGATAAAGAGTAGAAGGACAATGCCAATGTAGCCCAAGTTGATTTTGACAAAAATGAAAGTTATCATGTGCCAGGTCACCACTATAAGAATACCAGGCTTGGATGAAGCCTTTCCATAATAGAACGTCTCACGTCTAAGCTTCTGAAGGGTGCTTGTCTAAGCTGTTATGTCTTCGTTCGTTCATTCGTTCAGTCGCTCAGTCGTGTCCGACTCTTTGCGACCCCATGAACTGCAGCACGCCAGGCCTCCCTGTCCATCACCAACTCCCAGAGTTCACTCAGACTCACGTCCATCGAGTCCGTGATGCCATCCAGCCATCTCATCCTCGGTCGTCCCCTTCTCCTCCTGCCCCCAATCCTTCCCAGCCTCAGGGTCTTTTCCAATGAGTCAATTCTTCGCATAAGGTGGCCAAAGTACTGGAACTTCAGTTTTAGCATCATTGCTTCCAAAGAAATCCCAGGGTTGATCTCCTTCAGAATGGACTGGTTGGATCTCCTTGCAGTCCAAGGGACTCTCAAAAGTCTTCTCCAACACCACAGTTCAAAAGCATCAATTCTTCGGTGCTCAGCCTTCTTCACAGTCCAACTCTCACATCCATACATGACATTCCAAAGAAATCCCAGGGTTGATCTCCTTCAGAATGGACTGGTTGGATCTCCTTGCAGTCCAAGGGACTCTCAAAAGTCTTCTCCAACACCACAGTTCAAAAGCATCAATTCTTCGGTGCTCAGCCTTCTTCACAGTCCAACTCTCACATCCATACATGACCACAGGAAAAACCATAGCCTTGACTAGACGGACCTTAGTCGGCAAAGTAATATCTCTGTTTTTGAATATACTATCTAGGTTGGTCATAACTTTTCTTCCAAGGAGTAAGCATCTTTTAATTTCATGGCTGCAGTCACCATCTGCAGTGATTTTGGAGCCTCCCCAAATAAAGTCTGACACTGTTTCTACTGTTTCCCCATCTATTTCCCATGAAGTGATGGGACCAGATAGTTGAGTAAATATGGATATGAAAAATACAGGATTGAGTGAAGGGTACTACTTTATGCTTTCTCTGGTAACCTTACCTTGATGCAGGAACCCTCTACCAGGACGCCATCCAAAGACTCTATGGCCAGCTGGGCAGCTTCCAGGACTTCATATTGTATACAGAGATGTGGCTGTAGGAACACCAAGATTTTCTTACTTTGGCTTAGCAGGTTCAGACTGCCAGAGAAGCGGCTGGGAATAGAATCCCTCTAAACTACAGTGGCCAAAGTCACCAGAATGGATGTCCCTGCTGTGCTGGGCTAGACAGTGATCACAAACTGTCATTTTAAGTAGAATCACCACATGCAGGACCTGGTTTCTCAGAAAATAACCTTAAATTTGTCATTTAAAATTGAAGCCTTTCTCTCTCTGGGTGCTATGGGGTAAGCAACAAAATTATTTACTGCCTAAATTACTTTTTGTATTATTTATTATTAATCACTAAAGTCATCACTCTAAGTCACAGGCAGAGATTCCCATTTGTCTTATTAGCTTAATTTTTAAAATAAGCAGCTTTCCCACAAACTTCTGGAGGTTAAGTTCTTCCACTGGATTTGTGTCTTCAAATTTACTGCTTTTCCATTGGATCAAACAGAATAGCTAAATCTATGTGATAGTCTAAGCCATAACATCATCATAGAGATTAAAGTGCTCCCATAGAAAACCTTCATTTTACTGGATTTGGCAATGATTTCTTGAATATGACACCAAAGACACAGGCAACAAAATAAAAAAAAAAGGAGAGAGAGAACTAAATCAAAATGTGCATCAAGGAAGAACCAACAACAATGTCAAAAGGCAGGAGAGAGAATGGGAGAAAATATTTGCAAATCACGTATCTACTGAAGGAGTCAAAATATATAGGGGACTTCCCTGGTGGTCCAGTGGCTAAGACTCTGTGCTCCCAATGCAGGGGAGCTGGGTTTGATCTGTGGTCAGGGAATTAGATCCCATATTCTGCAACTAAAAAGTCTGCATGTCCCAACAAAGATCAAACTGCAAGTAAGACCTGGTAGAGCCAAATAAATAAGAATTAAAAAATAAAATATATAGAGAACTACTAAGAGTCAACAAAAACATCAAACAACCCAATTAAAAAATAGGCAAAGGACTTGGAGAGGCATTACTCCAAAGAAGATATACAAATGGCCAATAAACATACAGAGATACTCAACATCATTAATTACAGAGATGGAAGTCAAGAAAAACCACAAGATATTACATCATATCCATTGTGAAGTGAAGTGAAGTCGCTCAGTCGTGTCTGACTCTTTGCGACCCTGTGGACTGTAGCCCACCAGGCTCCTCCGTCCATGGGATTCTCCAGGCAAGAATACTGGAGTGGGTTGCCATTTCCTTCTCCAGCGTATCTTCCCAACCCAGGGATCGAACATTGCAGGCAGATGCTTTAACCTCTGAGCCACCAGGGAAGCCACCCTGGCTCACCCATTAGGAAGGATCAAAACAAAAAATGCCCCTCAAACCAAAAACAACAAAAATAACCAAGTGTTGGGGGAATTCCCTTGTGGTCTAGTGGTTAGGATTTTGTGCTTCCAATGCTGGGGGCACAGGTTCGATCTCTGGTCAGGGAACTAAGATCCCACATGGGGTTCCCCTCCTCCATTCCCCCCCAAAAAAACAAACACCAAGTGTCAGCTGGATTATGGAGAAGCTGAAACCCTTGGCATTGCAGGTGCAAGTGTAAAATGATGCATCTGCTATAGAAAACAGTATGGCAGTTCCTCAAAAAATGAAACAGAATTATCATTTAACTCAGAATTTCTATTTTAGTGTATATACCCAAAAGAACTGAAAACAGGGACTTAGATACTTTTACATCCATGCTCATTTCATAGTAGCACTATTCAGAATGGCTAAAAGGTGGAAACAATTCAAATATTCATCAATGGATGAATGGATAAACAAAATGTGGTATAATCATACAATGGAATATAATTCAGCCTTGAAAAGAACTCTGATACATACTACATCGTGGGTGAACCCTGAGGATATTATGCTAAGTGAAACAAGCCAGACACAAAAGGACAAATATTGTAGGATTCCACTTACATGGTAATATAGAGTAGTCAAATTTATAAGACAGGAAATATGATAGTATTTAACAGGACTGGGGGAAAGGGGACTGAGGAGTTACTGTTTAATGGGTACAGAGTTTCAGTATGAGATGATGAAAAAGTTCTGAAGACAATATACTTAAATAACACTCGACTATTTTAAAATGGTTCAAAAGGCAAACTGTATGTGTATTATACAAAAAGAAAGAAAAAAAATAAGACTTAAAGGAACGAGTTACAGTCCCTTGACATACCCTTTCTAATCCCTCAGTCTATCTTCCCAGGGATGATCTTTTTATTTCTATTTTTAGGTATAGGAAAGACATTAATAAAACATTTGTAGAAAGAACATTTTAAACACCTAGGATCCTGCACTTAGATCACTATGGAGACTTTAATTTTTGCTTCATTTTAATAGTTACTAAACTTAATAGTTATTATAATGTTATACTGAATAGCCATTACATGTAATAGTTTATTGCACCAGGTAACAGTTACCTATGTCAAAATTATAAAGGTACTAAAAATTTATAGTGAACAGTCTTCCCCTAACCTGTTTCCATCACCTAGTTCCTCTCTCCCTGGAGGCCCTCATTGTTACCAGTTTTTGTATATCATTCTACAGATATTCTAAGTTTTTATTTTCAATTCTTTTCATGGCTTTCTGTCTCTATGTACTGTGCTTATAATGTTATTATTGCTTCACATAACAATTTGTCTTTATTCAACGTCTATGAACGTGAAGATGGAGGCTTGCCCATTACATCCTTCCAAAAAAGTAGTTTTTAAAACCATGTATAAGTATTATTTCTTAAAAAGTAAAAGTAATTAAACTATCAGGTTTTTTTCCCCAGTGGTTCAGTGATAAAGAATCTGCCTGTAATGCAGGAGACACAGGAGATGTGGATTTGATCCCTGGGTCGGGAATATCCCCTGAAGGAAGGCATGGCAACCCATTCCAGTATTCCTGAGTGGAGAATCCCATGGACTGAAGCACCTGGTGGGCTACAGTCCATATGGTCACAAAGAGTCAAACACAACTGAAGTGACTGAACATGCACTAACACACACAACAAACTAATAAACAAACCTTAACTCCAAGAGATTTGAGAGCTAATAGCAACAAAAAAAGAGGTTGTGTTCCTCCAGTATCTTAACCCTTATGAGCATACTTTGGATTTTAAGCCCTACAGACTTCCAACACATGGAAGCTACTAGTCTTTTTGAAAGGGCATTTTATCATTTAAAGCTGAGGTCACAAGCAGATACCCAATGTACATAAGATACATTAAACCAGTAGATAAAATTTTTGTCTGGCAAGGCTATGGTTTTTCCAGTGATCATGTACAGATGTGAGAGTTGGACTATAAAGAAAGCTGAGCACTGAAGAATTGATGCTTTTGAACTGTAGTGTTGGAGAAGACTCTTGAGAGTCCCTTGGACTGCAAGGAGATCAACCAGTCCATCCTAAAGGAGATCAGTCCTGGGTGTTCATTGGAAGGACTGATGTTGACGCTGAAACTCCAATACTTTGGCCACCTGATGCGAAGAGCTGACTCACTGGAAAAGACCCTGATCCTGGGAAGATTGAGGGCAGGAGGAGAAGGGGACGACAGAGGATGAGATGGTTGGATGGCATCATCCACTCGATGGACATGGGTTTGGGTGGACTCTGGGAGTTGGTGATGGACAGGGAGGCCCGGTGTGCTGCCGTTCATGGGGTTGCAAAGAGTCAAACACAATTAAGCGACTGAACTGAAACTGAACTGAACATGATATTTAAGAAAATTGGAGGCAATATGAGTATTGGCAGATTTCTTGATTCTCAAAAAATCAGTTCTTGTCAATACTGGGCACACATTCTTGTGGGTCAACACTGTTCCCATGAAACAGAGCATGTCTTATATTCCAGTTGGTGACAGTCAAGCTCAAATCACTAGTATCTGAATGGCCCTAGAAGGCATCTGAATTTACCACAATAGATTAGAAGGTCAAAAATCTAAGTTTTCTTGTCTCATTACCTGATGTGTTTCAAGAACAAGAGTCATTGACTGGTCTGGACCAAAACTCTTAAACAGCCTCTTCAGAGCCCTGAGGTTACAATTTTTGTTAAATGGCCCAGCGTAGACAGTTGACATCTCTGTCCACTTGATCTTTATCTACAAGAGAAACAACAGAATACAGTGAGGAGATGGATGTGGAAAAAGAATCAAGTCAAATCTAAAGAAACCATAAGTTGAAATATGGGATAAATCCTTTCAAGGAATTTCTCAACACAAACACCTATCAAATGTACAAGGATTTATCTACAGGGATTTCACGGCATCATTATTTGGAATAGCAAAATTTTATCAAATCCAAATGCTGAAATTAATAGGTATATCCTACAATAGAAAACTAGGCAGCACAAAGATTATATAGTGTTATGAACAGATGTTTAAGATATACTGTTAAGTGAAAAAATAAAGTCGCAAAATAAAATATATAGTCTGATTCCCATCATAAAAATGTAAATGGTAATATACCTATAGAAAGAATTTAGAGAAATATATAGTAAACTTAATATAATTATGTATTACTTTCCTTAATTGGAGTAGATTATAATGCATCAAATAAATCATCTAGTAGAACCCATTCACTTACCCTTTTGCTCATCTCTTCAGTGAGGGTGGGTGAAAAGGGTTCAAAAGAGAACTGCACGATGCTGAAGGGAAACAGGGGGATTTCCACTCTAGCCTGCTCAAGAACCTGTAGAAAACAGCACAGCCTGGATGAGGCAAGAATCTAGTCTATTGTGGCTTGTGGAGGTGAGCCACAGTAATATAAACAATGGTTGTCTTTTTACCCATATTAAAAAGCAATATGAGGCTGACTTCAAGGTCTGGAAAAAAAAATGGTGACACCACATAGCCTTGTAAAAAACCATCTAATCAGTAAAAAGAACAGAATCACATATGACCCAGATCTCTAGCATTACTAAGAAGCAGACTATTACAACCTTCAAATTACCTCTAAGTAAAAACACAAGTTAAATTCCAACAGAGCTACCATCACCCCACACTGCTGCAAACCTGTGAATAAAGAGGGAGAAGAGGTGCAATAGACTTTGAGGGGCAGGGAACCAAGAGGCACAGAAGGCTTGGGTGAAACAAACAAAATCAGCCCCAGAAAGAAGTACAACTAAATGCCAAACAATGAACACAGGTCACAACTTTGAAGGTTCAAGCCCTCGACTACAAGGAAGAGACTTGACAGCCTCAGAGAAACAGTGTTTCTGGGGAAAAATCAGAAAAAATATAGAGAAGAGGCAATACCCTATTTGAGCCACTGCAGTAAAGGAAAAAAATAAATCAGGACAGAAATTAAGGAAAAAAGAGAAATAAAAGATAGGAAAAGATAAATACCAATCCCTCACAAGAGCTTTATAAATTTACTCTTCCTAGTACATCTTTCTCAAAAAAAAAAAAAAAATCAACACTTTAAAAAAAGAAAAAAGAGAGCCTGACACCAGTAAGATAAGAGTACAAGGAAGCTTTAGGCCCTCAGTTTCCCACACATGCCACTTTAATACTATGTAAGCCAAAATATCTTTGCAAGAATATAAGAGACCAGGGGAGAACTACAGCACCAGACACAACAACAACAAGGGATCCCAGCCAAAGGAAAAGGAAAAGATGCAGTTTTGTATACCCATCTATGCCTGCACTATCTGACCTAGAAGAGCTCAACATGGAGGAAACTTCCCATACGGGGGATCTTCCCTCTGGACAGAAACAAGAGTGGACCATGCACTCAATGTCATGGTTAGACTGGGCATTGCCTGAGGGACTAGTCTCTGTCTCACTTGACTCAAACCACTGATAGGACTGGCAGCCTTGTTTGTAAGCCACTGAAAACAGATGCAATCGCATCTTATGAACTTGTAATCACTGCACATTAGAGCTGCAGTTCCAAAGGCAGATGTCAGGAGGAGCAACAGATTACAAGTTCTGAAAGGAAACAGGGACAAGCTGCTCAGGGAGTATGACACAACTAAAAGCACCTGCACAAGCTCAGTGACAACACATCCTCAAAGCAGATTTGAGAGGTCCTGAAACCTCACTCTGAGCTGATCAGTGAAAGCTTTCCTTTCCACAATGCCAGGCCCTAACAATGGGAGAGGTAGCTGCCCTAAAGAAATATAGAGTGAACTAAAAAGAGAACAAAGATAAACAATTAATGAAATCAGGAACAAAATGAGAATTTCATTAAAGAGACAGCAACTATATAAAAAAGAACTAAGTAAACTCTGGAGCTGAAAAATACATTAAGTGAATTGAAAAATTCACGAAAGGGTTTCAACATTAGACTTGATTAGGCAAACTTGAAAATATATCTTTGAAATCACTAAGTTAGAGCAAAAAGAATAAAGAAAAGCAAATAGCATCTAAGAGGCTTACAGGACATCATCTGGAGGACTAATATAGAAAAATATAGGCATCCCAGAAGAAGAAAAAAAGGGATAGAGAGCTTATCTAAAGAAATAATGGCTGAAAAACCCCCATATCTGAGCAAAGGAAAGAACATACAAATTCAATAAACTCAAAGGACTCCAAGCAGGATAAATCCAAAGAGACCAACACAAAGACATATTACAATCAAATTTGTTAAAGACAAAATTAAAGAGAGAATCTTGAGATCAGCAAGAGAAAAGCAATTCATCACATACAAGGAAGCTTTCATAAGATTATCAGCGGATTTCTTTACAGAAACCTTGCAAATCAGGAGTGAAAAATTCAAAAAGCTAAAAAACAAACAAACCCTATCAATCAAGAAAACTATCCAGCAAACTATGCTTAAAAAATGAAGGTTAAAAAAAAAACAACACTTGAGGAAGTTTATCATCACTATGCCTGCTCTTATGAGAAATGCTACAGGGGAGGTCCTTTAAGATGAAAGGATACTAGACAACAACATGAAAGTATTCCACTTAAGGTAAATACATGAACACACATAAACATAATACACTTGTATTGATGTAATTTTGGTGCATAAAATCATTTTTAATTATCCAGAACTTAAATTGACAAAAACCTGGAAAAAATAACTACATGCCTATGTTAACTGTTGTTCTGATATGGAATAATGGACTGGTTCCAAACTGGGAAAGGAGTACATCAAGGCTGTATACTGTCCCCCTGTTTATTTACTTACATACAGGGTACATCATGCAAAATGCCAGGGTAGTTGAAGCTCAAGCTGGAATCAAGATTTCCAGGAGAAATATCAATAACCTAAGATAGCGGATGGCATGACCCTTATGGCAGGAAGCGAAGAGGAACCAAAGAGCTTTTTGATGAAAGTGAAAGAGGAGAGTGAAAATTTTTATGGCAAATAAATGGGGAACAATGGAAACAGTGACAGACTTTATTTTCTTGAACTCCAAAATCACTGCAGATGGTGACCACAGCCATGAAATAAAAAGACGCTTGCTCCTTGGAAGAAAAGCTATGACAAACCTAGACAGCACATTAAAAAGCAGAGACATTACTTTGCCAAAAGGTCCATCTAGTCAAAGCTATAATTTTTCCAGTAGTCATATATGGATGTGAGAGTTGAACCATAAAAAAGCTGAGTGCCGAAGAACTGATGCTTTTGAACTGTGGTGTTGGAGAAGACTCTCAAGAGTCCCTGGACTGCAAGAGATCCAACCAGTCCATCCTAAAGGAAATCAGTCCTGATTATTCACTGGAAGGACTGATGCTGGAGCTGAAGCTCCAATACTTTGGCCACCTTATGAGAAGAGCTGACTCATTGGAAAAGATCTGGATGCTGGGAAAGGATGAAGGCAGGAGAAGGGGATGACAGAGGATGAGATGGTTGGATGGCACCACCAACTCAGTGGACATGAGTTTGAGCAAGCTCCCAGAGATGGTGATGGACAGGGATGCGTGGCATGGTATAGTGCATGCGGTTGCAAGGAGTCAGACGTGACTGAGCCACTGAACAACAACAAATAGGTTTTGATACAGCTTTCCTGACAAGAAGCAACTGCCTTCTCATTTCATGGCTGCAGTCACCATCCACAGTGATTTTAGAGCCTAAAAAGAGGAAATCTGGCACTGTTTCCACCTTTTCCTCTTCTATTTGCCATGAAATGACGAGACCACATGCCATGATCTTAAGTTTTTTAATACTGAGTTTGAGCCAGCTTCTTCACTCTCCTCTTCACCCTCAAGAGGCTCTTTAGTTCCTCTTCACTTTCTCCCATTCGAGTTGTATCATCCACATATCTGAGGTCGTTAATGTGTATATAATATATAAAAATGCAATTTATGATATCAGTAACATAAAGTTGAGTGGTGTGGAGCTTATAGGAATAGAATTTTTGTATGCAATTAAGTTGTTATCAAGGGAAGGGGCTTCCCTTGTAGCTCAGTTGGTAAAGAATCTGCCTGCAGTGCAAGAGACCCAGGTTCGATCAGGGTTGGGAGATGCCCTGGAGAAGGAAATGGCAACCACTCCAGTATCCTTGCCTGGAAAATCTCATGAACAGAGGAGCCTGGTGCACTGTAGTCCATGCGGTCACAAAGAGTCGGGCATGACTGAGCGACTAACACTAACTAACACACTAAGTTGTTATCAGTTTAAAATAGAATGTTTTAACTTTAAGGTAATTGCAATGATGACTACAAAGAAAACATCTACAGAAGATCTCAAAAGGAAATGAGAAGGGTACCAAAGTCTGTTTCTACACACCCACATACACATACAATCAATGAAACTCAAAGGAAGACAGTAGAAAAGAGAGGAGGGACAAAAAGCTGTAAAAGATACAGAAAACAACAAAATGGAAATAATCCTTCCAATCCAATGATTACTTTAGACAGCAAAATGTTATTAGCAAACTGAATTCAACAACACATTGAAAGTATTACACACCATAACCCAGTGAAATTTATTCCTGGGATGCAAGGATGTTTCAGTGTATGAAAACAATTCCATGTAATATACCACATTAACAGAATGAAAGAAAACCAAATGATCATTCAACTGCAGAATAAGCATTTGACAAAATTCAACACTAGTTCATAAAAACAATAAAAAACTAAAAATAGGAGGAAACTTCCCAAACACAATAAAGGCCATATATGAAAAGCCCACAGATAACATCATACATATGTACAGATACATCATACATAGTCAAGGCTATGGTTTTTCCAGTGGTCATGTATGGATGTGAGAGTTGGACTGTGAAGAAGGCTGAGTGCAAAAGAATTGATGCTTTTGAACTGTGGTGTTGGAGAAGACTCTTGAGAGTCCCTTGGACTGCAAGGAGATCCAACCAGTCCATCCTAAAGGAGATCAGTCCTGAGTGTTCATTGGAAGGACTGATGTTAAAGCTCAAACTCCAATACTCTGGCCACCTGATGCGAAGAGCTGACACATTGGGAAAGACCTTGATGCTGAGAAACATTGAGGGCAGGAGGAGAAGGGGACGACAGAGGATGAGATGGTTGGATGGCATCATTGACTCCATGGACATGGGTTTGGGTGGACTCCAGGAGTTGGTGATGGACAGGGAGGCCTGGTGTGCTGCAGTTCATGGGATCGCAAAGAGTCAGACAAGACTGAACGACTGAACTGAACTGAATTGAACATCATACTCAAAGGAAAAAGACTAAAAACTTTTTCTCTAAGATTAGGAACAAGGATGCCTGCTCCTGCCATCTCCATCAACCCAGTATCGAGAGTCCTAACCAGAGTAATAAAATACCCTCTGAGGAGGATACATACTAATATTTAAGTTTCATACAAAAAAAAAAAGTTCAAATTGTCCAGAAAAAATACCCATTTTGGCTTCACAGTAGTTATTTTGCATAAATGTATATAGACATCAATAGGGTTTCCCAGAAGCTGCAGTGGTAATGAATCTGACTGCCAGTGCAGGAGGCACAAGAGATGTGAATTCAATCCCTGGGATCGGAAGATCCCCTGGAGTAGGAAATTGGAACCCACTCCAGTATTCTTGTGTGGAAAATTCCACAGGCGGTGGAGCCTGGTGGGCTAGAGTCCAGTGGGGCACAAAGAGTCAGACACAACTGAGCATACTGATATAAAACAGGAATCCACAGGTCCACATGAAATTAATGAATGAATGAACAAATAAATAAGGTAATGGAAGGACTCTTGCTCATAGAATGCTGAGTAACAACTAGTAAATATGGAGGAAGTTATATAGAGTTGGAAAGTTATCCTTGTACAACGATCACAGTAAAGTTGGTTCAGCTAAGAATCATCAGTTCAATTCAGTTCAGTCGCTCAGTCGCATCCGACTCTTTGCGACCCCATGAATCAGCACGCCAGGCGTCCCTGTCCATCACCAACTCCCGAAGTTCACTCAAACTCTTGTCCATCGAGTCAATGATGCAATCCAGCCATCTCATCCTCAGTCGTCCCTTTCTCCTTCTGCCCCCAATCCCTCCCAGCATCAGTCTTTTCCAATGAGTCAACTTGTCACATGAGATGGCCAAAGTACTGGAGTTTCAGCTTCAGCATCAGTCCTTCCAAAGAACACCTAGGACTGATCTCCTTCAGAATGGACTGGTTGGATCTCCTTGCAGTCCAAGGGACTCTCAAGAGTCTTCTCCAACACCACAGTTCAAAAGCATCAATTCTTTGGTGCTCAGCTTTCTTCACAGTCCAACTCTTACATCCATACATGACCACTGGAAAAACCATAGCCTTGACTAGACAGACTTTGTTGGCAAAGTAATGACTCTGCTTTTGAATATGCTATCTAGATTGGTCATAACTTTCCTTCCAAGGAGTTGGCGTCTTTTAATTTCATGGTTGCAATCACCATCTACAGTGATTTTGGAGCCCAAAAAACTAAAGTCTGACACTGTTTCCACTGTTTCCCCACCTATTTCCCATAAGTGATGGGACCAGATGCCATGATCTTCGTTTTCTGAATGTTGAGCTTTAAGCCAACTTTTCCACTCTCCTCTTTCACTTTCATTAAGAGGCTTTTGAGTTCCTCTTCACTTTCTGCCATAAGGGTGGTATCCTCTGCATATGAGGTCATTGATATCTCTCCCAGCAATCTTGATTTCAGCTTGTGTTTCTTCCAGTCCAGCGTTTCTCATGATGTACTCTGCATATAAGTTAAATAAGCAGGGTGACAATATACAGCCTTGACGTGCTCCTTTTCCTATTTGGAACCAGTCTGATAAGAGCAGGAGGGGATTTTGATGAAAAACAGAGTATATGCTTCTCATAAAGTATATCCTCACATAGTACTTATTTGAAGTAAGGGGAAAAAAGCAGTAACTCTCTAACAGAGAAAGCAGACATCTTGTTAAGATCATCAAAATAAAAACAAGAGAAGGACAGATGGACAAATATGTCTCTTGATGTGGTACCCTGAAAAGGACATATTGTATGATCTGGCTAAACAATATAGTCTGCATAACCTGAATCTAATTATAAGGAAACCCAAAATGAAATTACCAATGTCATGAGAGAAAGAACTTCAACAGCCAAAGCCACAGGCCTGCTGGAATCTGGAAAAAGACACTGGCAGCTGACATTTCTGCTCCTATTGGGTAACTAAGACTAAAAGTGCTTCAAATAAAATTTGAGACAGAAATAAGACTGGCTAATGGTACACAAGGTTGCTGATAAATAACAGCTTGATACTGGCATAGGTTACAAAGGGTTATATTACCCTCTACTCTGAATACAACCTTCAAAAACACAGTGGGTCACTCACCTCTTCTTTGAAAGGCACTTAATAGTTTGACAGTTTTTGGAAGAAGAAAGTGCACTAGCATCTGCCTCCCGGGTCAAGAAAAGGAGCTTCTGGCCCACTGAGTCTAGGCATTCTAAAACACTGTAAAGAAGGAGAGGTTAAGGTAGGAATAACAGTTTTTCCTAACCTAAGAGTTACTTCTTTATACTTGTACTGTCTGACATGGTAGCAATAAGCAACATGTGGTTATTTTAATTAAAATTAAATAAAATGAAAATTCAGTTCCTTAATCGCAGTAGTCACATGTACTAAAAGGTTCACACATGTAGATAGCACAGATACGCAACATTTCCACCATTACAGAAATTATATTTGTTATTGCTGCTCTCGATTCAGGGAGAGGAAGGATATACAAAAAATATATTCAAAGCTCTTTATCAAAGTTGAGGCTAGATTCTAAGGATCTGATATATTTACTATGCTGCAGAGACAACCCCCTTCTGAATCTGTTTTTTGTTTGTATTTTCCCCAATCTGGGCAAGACATCAAGACTATAGCTGACTCCTTTAATCAAAATACTCACTAGTCTATATCTCCTCTCATGCTACTTACTTCAAAGTTATTTCAATGTCTCACTTTTTTTGTAAAATGAGTTATTTTAAGACAGTCAATATATTCAGAAAATTAGAAAAACATGCTATTCAGGGAAATAGATGGTAGTTTTCCCTCCATAGTTTTTGTAATGGAAGAATGTTACTTATATTATTGGTAAACGTTTCTCAATAGACTCAAAAGGAGAAAAGAAATTGCCAGGTTCTGTTGTTAAATAAGCAATCAGATACTCCCATTTATCTTTGTAACTATTTAGAACTGAAAAATATTACCTTGTGTTTAGCTGCTGAACTACTTCTGCTGTATATCTTGGCTCTTGGCTTTCCTGGTGACTAGATAGTGTGTCCAGATTTAGTTCTGCAACCTTAAAAGAAAATAAAGTGGTAAAAATCATTTACTATCTTGTAAAGTATTTGATGGCAAATAGATGGGGAAACGTGGAAACAGTGTCAGACTATTTTTTGGGGGCTCCAAAATCACTGCAGATGGTGACTGCAGCCATGAAATTAAAAGACGCTTACTCCTTGGAAGGCAAATTAACCAACTGAGACAGCACATTAAAAAGCAGAGACATTACTTTACCAACATAGGTCCATCTAGTCAAGGCTATGCTTTTTCCAGTAGTCATATATGGATGTGAGAGTTGGACTATAGAGAAAGCTGAGCGCTGAAGAATTGATGCTTTTATTTATTTTTTTTTTGAATTGATGCTTTTAAACTGTAGTGTTGGAGAACACTCTTGAGAGTCCCTTGGACTGAAAGGAGATCCAACCAGTCCATCCTAAAGGAAATCAGTCCTGAATATTCATTGGATGAAACTCCAATACTTTGGCCACCTGATGTGAAGAACTGACTCATCTGAAAAGACTCTGATGCTGAGAAAGATTGAAGGTGGGAGGAGAAGGGAACGACAGAGGATGAGATGGTGGGATGGCATCACCAACTCCAGGAGTTGGTGATGGACAGGGAGGCCTGGCGTGTTGCAGTCCATGGGGTCACAAAGAGTCAGACATGACTGAGTGACTGAACTGAACTGAAAGTATTTGTGGCTAAAAAACAAAACAAACAAAATGCTCAAACCTGAAAAAAACCTACTCAAGTGGTATTCTTTGCTTCTGTAGACAGTGAACTTTGCTGATGCCACATTCCCAGACTGGGTTCAATACTTACCAGATTGCTTCTGGCTGCTTAGCCAAGAATGGCAATCTGTTACCAGCTGCTGATGTGACATGAATATAGGAAAGGACCAAGAAGGGCTAAGTGAAAAGTAGTGACAATTCATTCATTCCCAAGTCACTTAAAACTTACTTCTCTGTAAACATGCAATCTTTTGAAATTATAAAAGAATGGTTTTCATGGCAACATGAAGAAAAAAAGACTATTATAGTAATACAAAATTATTAAAAGTATTCTAGTTCTATTCTCTTTGCATAAAGTGAGAGCCCTTTGAAAGTTTTCGGTATAGAGATACAAGTTTTCTTACTTAGAATCATTTTAGATTCAATTTAGAATTATAAAGAGAGTATAGAGTTCCCAAACATATTCAACTGCCATTTTTAACTATTATTAATATCTTAGATTAATATTATATATTTGACACAATTATTGATGTTAATTTTTTCTTAAAATTTTTATTTGAGTATAGTTGATTTACAATGTTGTATTAGTTTCTACTTATACCAAGGTGAATCAGTTACACATATTCACTCTTTTACAGATTTTTCCAGTGTTATTAACTAAAGCCTATGCTTAATTCAGATTTCCTTAGATTTTACTCAAGTGATACGCAGCTCTTCCTAGTGGCAACAGCTGTTGAAACAGTGCTACCCCAAGAGTAAAAATCTATGTAGATATTTATAATTATCACCATTATTAACATCAGTTACAGTGACTTAAAAGTGCCATGCAGGATCTTTAGTTCCCTCAGTTCAGTTCACTCGCTCAGTCGTGTCTGACTCTTTGTGACCCCATGAATCACAGCACGCCAGGCCTCCCTGTCTATCACCAACTCCCGGAGTTCACTCAGACTCATGTCCATTGAGTCTGTGATGCCATCCAGCCATCTCATCCTCTGTCGTCCCCTTCTCTTCCTGCCCCCAATCCCTCCCAGCATCAGAGTCTTTTCCAATGAGTCAACTCTTCGCATGAGGTGGCCAAAGTACCGGAGCTTCAGCTTCAGCATCATTCTTTCCAAAGAAATCCCAGGGCTGATCTCTTTCAGAATGGACTGGTTGGATCTCCTTGCAGTCCAAGGGACTCTCAAGAGTCTTCTCAAACACCACAGTTCAAAAGCATCAATTCTTCTGCGCTCAGCCTTCTTCACAGTCCAACTCTCACATCCATACATGACCACAGGAAAAAATATAGCCTTGGTGAGATGGACCTTAGTCGGCAAAGTAATGTCTCTGCTTTTGAATATGCTATCTAGGTTGGTCATTTCTTCCAAGGAGTAAGCGTCTTTTAATTTCATGGCTGCAGTCACATCTGCAGTAATTTTGGAGCCCAAAAAACTAAAGTCTGACACTGTTTCTACTGTTTCCCCATCTATTTCCCATGGAGTGATGGGACCGGATGCCATGATCTTCGTGTTCTGAATGTTGAGCTTTAACCCAACTTTTTCACTCTCCTCTTTCACTTTCAAAGGCTTCCCTGGTGGCTCATAGGTTAAAGCGTCTGCCTCCAATGTGGGAGACCCGGGTTCAATCCCTCNGGGAGGTACCCCTGCAGGAGGAAATGGCAACCCACTCCAGTATTCTTGCCTGGGAAATCCCATAGACAGAGGAGTCTGGTGGACTCCAGTCCATGGGGTCACAAGAATCAGACATGACTTAGCGACTAAACCAATATCATTTTACGATAAGGAATAGAGTCACAGAGCCAGCAAGTGGCAAAAGCAGTATGTAAACCCAAGGGGTGGTTCCAGAGACCATGTTCTTCACCACTGTGCTATACTGGCTCTTAGGAAAGCTGAAACAGAGAAGATGAGAGTTTACCCTTCTTCAGTGGAAGGTTAAATTAAAATGAAAAATTTTCAAACATACAAAAAAAAAAGTGAAGTAAATAGTGGCCTGAACCCTCAGAGCTCCGTCATCCAGCTTCAAGGATTATCAGACATTTGTCTTTTTTTCCTCATCTATACTGCCCCCTACCCCAGGATTTTCTTTTTTTTTTTCCTTTGCTAGATTATTTCACAGCAAATTCAGAAAACTTTCATTACCTAAAAGCAGTGTGAAATAATTCGATCTGAAGATATAATGCCTTAGGGCTGAGAAAGCTGGGGGGAGGCTTGAGGGAAGGGCTCTTTCCTCACCCCCAAGTCGGGAGGATTTGGGGCTCCCTCCTCGGGGTACCTCCCCCCACTACCCTGCCCAATCACAGCCACACCAACAGCTCCCTGCACGAGGCACCTGCATCCTCTCACCTCCCTACTGGACTCAAACTCCACAGGGGTCCAGGACACTGCAGCCCCAGGACTGAGCTCCGCACTTCCCTATAACAGACACTGAAAGACTGCGGATTTGGGGGAGAGAAAACTGACAACCTGATCTTCACAAACAACACAAGGACCCAAAACAGGCAGTTCAATAAGACATTATGTTCACTATGAATAAAAATATTAACTCCCTCCCACCAGTTTCAGTTATTTTACTTTCAACCATAAATGGTCAGCTTCCTTCAAAACACATTTACTCTCTAATCTCATCTCTGGGTAGACGTGAATCACTGCCCAAGTTTTTGAAAAGGAATGTACAAGGACATGAATAAGGCTCAACCTCAAAGAGGCAATAGCTTCTCTGAAATTTAAGCTCACAGGTCCCTTTCAGCGCCTTTTCCCATGAATAAAGAATGACTCCCTCTTTGCCAGTGGAACATGAGAGAGGTTGATGGCTGCCTCAGCAGGAATTATTAATAATGCTTCTCATCAACTCTGATCTTATTTAGAAGGCATGTCAGATATAGAAAATCAAACATGCCATGTATGTAAATGTACTTTGCAGCATTCATAAACATTGGATTTAACACTGCAAAATGCTTTCACACCAACTCATACCTTCATTGATTAACCTTCCAAAAAGGCTACTGATTTTTCACTTCAGATCATTATTGCAAAAACCCAAATTTTATTCGATAATTAAAAGAATACTTACTTATTTCAAGTATTAAAATAAGAACTAAAACTTCAGAGTTTAATGAGACTAACCAATCTCTCTAAATGTTGATAACTAATTTTGGAAACTCTGAAATTCTCTCATGAAAACCCTCAGGGACGTCCCTGCCAGTCCAGTGGTTAAGACTCTCAGTTCCCAATGCAAGGAGCAAAGGTTCAGTCCCTGGTTGGGGAACTTAAATCCCACATGCTATACATGGTACAGCCCAAAGGGGGGAAAAAAAAAAAACCCTCAACAGCTCGGTTTCAGCTCAATTCATTTAACACGGCTAATTATATGCACAGAGATATATAAAGTCTTGGACATTTGTGAGACTAGTATGTCAGTTCACATGATGATATAGCTCTGAATATAGTGAAGTAGCTTAGTCATGTCCGGCTCTTCGCAAACCCAGGGACTGTAGCCTACCAGGCTCCTCCGTCCATGGGATTTTCCAGGCAAGAATACTGGATTGGGTTGCCATTTCCTTCTCCAGGAGATCTTCCCAACCCAGGGATTAAACCAGGGTCTCTCCCATTGTAAGCAGACACTTTCCCGTCTGAGCCACCAGGGAAGCTCTGAATATAATTATACTACAAATGACCAATAACTTTTTGAGTTGTTATCTATGAGCAGATCACAGTCGGGCTTCCCTGGTGGCTCAGCGATAAAGAACTTGCTTGCCAATGCAGGAGACGCAAGTTCAATCCCTGGGTCTGAGTAGATGCCCTGGGGAAGAAAATGATAACCCTTGCACTTCAGGTTTTCTGGATGTACCAATGGTTCCTCCCAAAGTGTCTCCTAGATCATGCCCATCTCCACCTCCCCAAATACTGTCCAGTTTAGAACCCCTTCAAGAAACTCCCAGATCACCTTACTCAGAAATGAACCCTCCATGGGATGAATTGAGGCAGTAGCACTGCCATATAAACACTTCCACGTGTAAGACAGGCAGCTAGTGGGAAGCTGCTGTATAGCACAGTGAGCCCAGCCGGGTGCTCTCTGATGACCTGGAGGGGTGGGAGGGGGTGGCTGGGAGGGAGCCTCACGAGGGTGGGGACACACGTATAGCTGATTGATGTTGTTGCACAGTTGGAGAAGACTCTTAAGAGTCCCTTGGACTGCAAGGAGATCCAACCTGTCCATCCTGAAGGAAATCAGTCCTGAATATTCACTGGAAGCTGAAGCCGACACTCCAATACTCTGGCCACCTGATGCGAAGAGCTGACTCATTTGAAAAGACCCTGTTGCTGGGAAAGGCTAAAGATGGGAGGAGAAGGGGACAACAGAGGATGAGATGGTTGGATGGCATCACAGACTCAACAAACATGAGTTTGAGTAAACTCCGGAAGTTGGTGATGGACAGCGAGGCCTGGCGTGCTCCAGTCCATGGGGTCGCAAAGAGTCAGACATGACTGAGCAACTGAACTGAACAGCAGAAGCCAATACAATATTGTAAAGCAATTATCATCCAATCTTTAAAAAGCATGTTGTATAAGAAAACATAATGGCTGAGACAAATGTTTTCAATGGATTAAATGGGGGAAAAAAGATTACAAAGAGTACATATGACTCCAAAGTTGTGAAAGAAAAAATATGTATATGCACATTTGCATATAGAATATATGCCAATGCATATGAGAATAAACTAGAGAGATACACATCAAAAAAGAAAAAAAGAAATGAACCCTCCACCCCAATTCAGCTTTAAGGCTGCAAGCACAAATATACACTGGTCATGATTATTTATCTCCGTTTCAGTTTCTCTGTTCACAGTTCCACCCCTACTTTCCCAAACATTCTACTACTTTCCTGAACCAGAAACAGAAGCAAGAGAAAACCCTTCAGATTTTGCTTTCTCTTTTCAAATTCTTTGTTTCAGGATTTCTGGCCTCAGCTCACCGCAGAGAGAAAACATGAGCTATCACAGAAGAGAACAAGACGAGGAGAAATTGAAAAAGGCAGTTGCAAATGTCACCTTCTTCATGATATTTTCTATTTCTTGAGCACCAATAGGTTAGGTGCTATTCAGAATCCACAATGAGAGATGCAACTCCACATAAATTATCCTATCCTTGGGTGATACTATCCATTTTCATTAATGATTAATTCATGAAACTGTAAGTTTTCCCATCCGTCCCCCGACCCCCCCCCCAAACATCCAAAGGTCTTAACTTTTTTTTAATTGGTATTTTTATTTTTTTATTTTTAATTGGAATATAAGCGCTTTATAATGTCATGCTGGTTTCTGTTGGACAACATGAATCAGCTATAAATGTATGTATATCCCCTCCCTCTTGAGCTCCCCCCCACCCACTCCCTTCTCACCCCTCTAGGTCATCACAGAGTGCCACGCTGAGCTCCCTACGCTATGCAACAGATTCCCACTAGCTAGCTATTTAACACATAGTAGTGTGGATAGATCAGTGCTATCTCTTAAAAAACACCTCCTTATCCACTGGGAAAATCAAGTCTACAAACCTAACTGCTGATAAATTTGGCAACCCTGTATACTCTGGGCTATTACCAACACTAAATTCCATAGCTATTGTTTTTCTTGAAGCTTCCACTGCCTAAAGCATACTGAAGAGTCTTTTTCCTTTCTCTGATAACTATTTAAAAAATGATGAGCTACATACTGGGTTGGACCTGCTGATTTTAAGGTGAAATTTAACTTTTAAGTTAGAAGATTATTTTCTTTCTATTCACTTTCAATCTTTTAAAACACACACACACACACAGTGGGTCATGACCTAGTGGAATTTGAAGTTTTATTTGCAGTTCAAAACTGGCCAACCTCATCATCTTCCCATGATGAACATAGTGTGGATAGATCAGTGCTATCTCTTAAAAAACACCTCCTTATCCACTGGGAAAATCAAGTCTACAAACCTAACTGCTGATAAATTTGGCAACCCTGTATACTCTGGGCTATTACCAACACTAAATTCCATAGCTATTGTTTTTCTTGAAGCTTCCACTGCCTAAAGCATACTGAAGAGTCTTTTTCCTTTCTCTGATAACTATTTAAAAAATGATGAGCTACATACTGGGTTGGACCTGCTGATTTTAAGGTGAAATTTAACTTTTAAGTTAGAAGATTATTTTCTTTCTATTCACTTTCAATCTTTTAAAACACACACACACACACAGTGGGTCATGACCTAGTGGAATTTGAAGTTTTATTTGCAGTTCAAAACTGGCCAACCTCATCATCTTCCCATGATGAACCTATAGAGGAGGGGCGAGGGGGGTCTCCTGTAGCACACTGAGGATAAAGGTTATGTGTTAATCCAGAGAGACCAGGTTACTAGCAGGGGATTTCCGGGAGCCAGGCTGACCCTTCAAGGAGTGCTGCCTCACTGTAGCGGCCCCCACACATGCGGTCATCACCGGGCACACACACCTGGGAAGGGGCGGGGCAGGGAGAGGCGGGCTGGGTCTAAGGGCCCTCTCATGGCAACTGGACTCTAAGATTTGCTTCCCTAATAGAAAAGACTCCACATCATGGATGTGTCTTTACCATGTATGGCAGCTTTAAGAACTAAACAGAGGAAGAAGAACATGGTCCCAGGATGGGACCAGGTCATTCTCAGTTTGCTCAGCTATAAAATGAAGGTGTGGACAGGATGGTAAAATACCCTCAGATTCTAAGGACCAACAGATGATTTCTTTCCCTGTGTTGGCTCCACCTGCCAAAACTTTGTGGAGAAGGTCAGAAGACACAGACATCAGGGCACCTGCCTTGGGGCGCCTCTGCCCTGGGGGCTGAATGAATGGTGCTAAGTTTGAACCCTGGGTAGAGGGCAGACTCCATGTGAGACCACAGTCGGGGCTTCCAGGCCACCTCTTTACAGTCATCACTGCTTGCCCATCGGGACACAGAAAAACCACACAGAAGAGTTGCAAAGAAGCCAAGGTAGCCCAGGAGACACTAGGAGATTCATAACAGAACACTCAAGTGTCCCGCATACAGCATTCCAGCCACATGGACAATGTCAAGACTACTTACAGGCACGTGAGTACCTAAAATCATGAACTGCACATTTGCAAATAGTTTCCCATTATAATCATGTTTCAGATTTTGAGGGATCTCCTGCCTGTTGTGCAATCCCTTATTATAGCCATATTCCTAAAACAAACCCTAGGGGAATATAATGCCTAAAGAAAGGTACACAGAAACAAAAAGGAACCAACTCTGATATCATATTAGCTGTTTTCATGAGCTAAACTGGCAACATTTGCTCCTAGGAGTTAATCTAAGGACTTTCAGCTCTCCCAAGAGTTTTGTATTTTACTTAATCCTTGTCATCAAAGCATCAGGAGCATAAGTCTTCCTGACATTAAATCTAGTAACAAGCAGAAGCATAATATTTGCTGGGAGCCAGCGTGAGGAATCTCACCCATGACAAGGTCATGCGGAGAGGCCTGATGGGCAAGGCGAGTTAGGTCTCAGGGCTTTCCCCTGGTATTTTCTGAGCATGTACCCCAAAAATAAGAATCTGCCTGCCTTGTTGCATTGTACTTTTTCACTCTTTTGACATTCTCTGGAAAAAGTTAATTCAGGGCTTCAGTCTCCTGCAAAAGAATGTCTCAGCTTAAAACCCCCTCTGATAACTCTCTAACTTGCCTAACAGGTTTCCCCGGACTTTTTACAGCTTGTGAATTGTTTACGGCCCCCAACTGCAAGAGGCACAAAGTTTAAAGCATCTTAAAGATACAGAGCCTTTTTTAAAGAGCTAAAAATCGTATTAGTGACAGGATTTTACTGTTGACTCAATGATTGCTGCCAGGCCTCCATATTTTTTATTTTTTAGGCACCTGGGAGGATGTTAATCAATGTAATCGGGATGTAGAAAGAGGCATATAGTAGTTTTGATGTTAGCAACACTAGACTTTTGAGTTAATCACTTTCCTCTTTGTTATATATCACTGCACTCCTCTTGTGTCCTTGTTATGTAAGAATGTAACTTTAGTGTTTTCTAAGAGTGGCACCAGACTTTGAGAAAAATAACACATATAAGTCTTCTGGTTGACAAACTCTTATCAAAAAAGGGCCATAAAATGTTAATTGGCCCTTTGGCCAAAAGATGATGTAAATCACCTAAGACTTGTGTATATAACTAGATATGCAAAAAAAAAAAAAAGCAGAAGCATAATATTTGCTGGGAGCCAGCGTGAGGAATCTCACCCATGACAAGGTCATGCGGAGAGGCCTGATGGGCAAGGCGAGTTAGGTCTCAGGGCTTTCCCCTGGTATTTTCTGAGCATGTACCCCAAAAATAAGAATCTGCCTGCCTTGTTGCATTGTACTTTTTCACTCTTTTGACATTCTCTGGAAAAAGTTAATTCAGGGCTTCAGTCTCCTGCAAAAGAATGTCTCAGCTTAAAACCCCCTCTGATAACTCTCTAACTTGCCTAACAGGTTTCCCCGGACTTTTTACAGCTTGTGAATTGTTTACGGCCCCCAACTGCAAGAGGCACAAAGTTTAAAGCATCTTAAAGATACAGAGCCTTTTTTAAAGAGCTAAAAATCGTATTAGTGACAGGATTTTACTGTTGACTCAATGATTGCTGCCAGGCCTCCATATTTTTTATTTTTTAGGCACCTGGGAGGATGTTAATCAATGTAATCGGGATGTAGAAAGAGGTATATAGTAGTTTTGATGTTAGCAACACTAGACTTTTGAGTTTAATCACTTTCCTCTTTGTTATATATCACTGCACTCCTCTTGTGTCCTTGTTATGTAAGAATGTAACTTTATTTAGTGTTTTCTAAGAGTGGCACCAGACTTCAGGAAAAACAACACATATAAGTCTTCTGGTTGACAAACTCTTATCAAAAAAGGGCCATAAAATGTTAATTGGCCCTTTGGCCAAAAGATGATGTAAATCACCTAAGACTTGTGTATATAACTAGATATGCAAAAAAAAAAAAGCCTGGTTTTGGTAAGAGTCTAGGCTGCTAATGCTACATAACTTTGTGTTACCCATTGATCTCTATGTACAATCAAAGGTATAAAAGGCCTTTTTAGACAATAGAGGCCAGGCCAGCCATTGGAAGGACTGGTTTCCCCGGTGTCTTCTCTTTACTCTAATTTGTGGCTAAACTACCATCTGGGGCGTGGAGGCTCGCCATGTCTACTTACTTGTCCCAGCTTCTAAGATCCACGCAAGAGGGAGTTCAAGGCGGGGCACCCTCCGATATTCAAGAGGACGCTGGTGACCTAACATAGATGGTGCAAACTTCTTGTCCTGAAGTTTTATTAGTTCTCCACGTAAACCAAGTTATTCAGCCTCTTTTCTCCACTAAATCTTCCTACTATACTATTATTTCTTAATCTTATATTTCTAAATAAATTTTTCCTCAACTATGCCATTCATCCTTCAAATCACCCTGGATCCACTGGGGCTGGACCCCGGCAAATATTAATAGCTAATAGTATGCCAGCAAATTTGGAAAATTCAGCAGTGGCCACAGGACTGGAAAAGGTCAGTTTCATTCCAATCCCAAAGAAAGGCAATGCCAAACAATGCTCAAACTACCACACAATTGCACTCATCTCACATGCTAGTTAAAGTAATGCTCAAAATCTCCAAGCTAGGCTTTGAACTTCCAGATGTTCAAGCTGGACTTAGAAAAAGCAGAGGCACCAGAGATCAAATTGCCAGCATTCACTGGATCTTCGAAAAAACAAGAGAGTTCCAGACAAATATCTATTTCTGCAATATTGACTATGACAAACCAAGAATACACAGAGGAACTGTACAAAAAAGATCTTCATGACCTGGATAATCATGATGGTGTGATCACTCATCTAGAGCCAGACATTCTGGAATATGAAGTCAAGTGGGCCTTAGAAAGCATCACTAGGAACAAAGCTAGTGGAGGTGACGGAATCCCAGTGGAGCTATTTCAAATTCCGAAAGATGATGCTGTGAAAGTGCTGCACTCAATATGCCAGCAAATTTGGAAAACTCAACAGTGGCCATGGGACTGGAAAAGATCAGTTTTTATTCCAATCCCAAAGAAAGGCAATGCCAAAGAATGCTCAAACTACCGCACAACTGTACTCATCTCACATGCTAGTAAAGTAATGCTCAAAATTCTCCAAGCCAGGCTTCAGCAATACATGAACCATGAACTTCCAGATGTTCAAGCCGGTTTTAGAAAAGGCAGAGGAACCAGAGATCAAATTGCCAACATCTGTTGGATCATGGAAAAAGCAAGAGAGTTCCAGAAAAATATCTACTTCTGCTTTATTGACTATGCC